>JAACNH010001319.1:0-83774 GCA_019447015.1 Hymenochirus boettgeri
GTGTATTGTTATAGTGTGTAGCACGGTGTGTATTGTTATAGTGTGTAACACGGTGTGTATTGTTATAGTGTGTAGCACGGTGTGTATCTTTATAGTGTGTAGCACCCCTAACAGTGCAATTTACTGGTTTCTCCTTCTACTCCATCTCTGGGAAGTGAATTTGTTCCGGACTTTAACCCAATGTTACCCAATGTGTGTGTGTTGTAGGTACCACGTGGATGAGTGAGATTGTGGACCGGATCTTTTCTGGAGAAGACACCGATCGGAGTCGGAGAGGACCCATATACCAGCGGGTGCCCTTCCTTGAGCTTGCAGTACCCACCATGCCCTCAGGTGACTGGTACATTGTCCATTAGTTAGTCAGATACTGGTGAAAGGTCAGTAACATGATTGTCCTACAGCCTATTCCACACTGCGGCCCGGAACCACGTTTTATTTCCATATCCATATTGTCCTGTCTCTGTCTCTCCCTCAGGCACGGAGGTCCTGGAAAAGCTGGAGTCTCCCCGGGTTATCAAAACCCACCTCTCCGTGGATCTTCTACCCAAGACCTTCTGGGACTGTAATGCCAAGGTACAGAATCCTCAACACGTTATAAGATGTTGTAGAACATGAATTAACTGAACCAGATAAAGAAGGACACAATCCTGGACCTCTGTGATCTCCACACAATCACGGGCTAATTACAGATCCTGTGTCTTCACTGTGGACATTACCATGGACTATAGACCCCAGTAGGCCCACGGCAGGTTGGGTATTCTCAGAGAAACACCTTACCCTATGTAGTCCCTGTATGAGCAGGTCACTTCCTGATTGTATCTAAATGGTTTATTGTGTTAGTGATGGAAACTCTCCAGTTGGGAATTGGACCGATGAACCATCACTTTTCTCGGTGTCTTTCCCTCCCGGGTTCAGTTCCCATAGTGGTGACTGCACTTTCTAAACTAAACCGACAAACATCCCAACACTTGGAAAAAAGCTTCAATCTATCCAAAAACCGTAACAAACCCACTGCCAATGATCCACCACAGGATTGTCCACCGGTCTGATCTCTAGATGGTTCTGGATTTCCAGGATTTGTCCAAGGATGTAATTGTGACCTCTTGGTATCTGAATCCCTGTAGATGATTTACGTGGCCAGGAACGCCAAGGACGTAGCCGTGTCTTACTATCATTTCTACCGCATGGCACCGGTGCACCCAGAACCAGGGACGTTCGATGAATTCCTGGACACGTTCATGGAAGGGAAAGGTGATGGGGAGCGGGCTGGGGTGTGTGGATGTAATACAGCGCTGCACATACAAATGTTGTTTGGCTCATTTCTATTTTATCTTTGGTTCTCCATGGAAGGTATCAAACTGGCAGGTGGGAGAAGAATTCCTTGGGTGCCTGTACTGGTTGTAAAGAGCCCAGTAGATCTCACACAACAGAAACAGTCTTTTCCCCCATACACACATTACCGAAATTCTGTACCAACGGTATTGACCCTTTATCGGTAATGTTCCCACCTTAACCCTACTACAGTAATAAATGTTGGAAATGGAATTGGTAATAGAATGAACTTGTATCAACCAATGAGACGTTAGCTGTTTACCGGGTGACTGTAGTTCGATAACATAGAATAGAGAAGGTTGGGTCAGTACCAGACATCAAAGACTCTCATCCACCCATGTTGAAATGCTTTAATCATGACCACATGTCCGAAATATGTCGTGTGTGATTAAAGTATTTCAGGATATCCTGTGAGAGTCTTTGATGCCTGGTACTGACTGAACCTTTTCTATATGTGCTCTGCCTATGTGTCCAGGACAGCACACGGGAATGAACCAGGTAGAAGGTAACAGGACTCTGCACCAATTTATTTGTAGTTAGATAACATTTGATTGGTCGCTGAAAACATTTGCACATTTTATGGGACCAGCCGTATTATGAGTTTGTGTTGATTTGGATCTGGGGTTAAGGAACCACTGACACTACAGGACATGTTGGATTAGATCATGGTGTCCCCATGGCAGTGGGTATCAGATGGCCATTCAGTTGACATTACGTACAGATCAAGAGCAGTGAAATGGGGCCCCAGGAGCCAAGTTACTTCTCAGTGATATTAAGTGTCACAAACCGTCTATTGCAGCTGCATTCGGGCCATGGAGCTCTCACGTGAAAGGCTGGTGGCAGATGGCCAAGAAGGGACTCCTGTACCTGTTCATGAGGACATGTTACAGGTAAGATAATGTCCCATTGTAACGGGACCCGAGATGGTTGATAGAATATTTACATAAATAAAAACAATGATCTGAACTTTTATATCACTCGCTGTCATTCCCAAGGTGTTGGTAAAATAATAATTAACATTTAACCAGTTACTACGGTAACATCTGTTGCATTCAGTTAGATCAACTAACATAAAGTTTAGTTTTTGAAGATGTTTCGCTAGTCATCCGACTGGATCCCTGCATCTTAAGGATAAAGGACATACCTTTGAAGATTGTAATGTTAACATATTGGCAAAGGAACGTGACTGGTTCAAGAGAGGTGTTAAGGAGGCCATTTATGTGAAAATAAGAAACCAAGCCTAATAGAGGTGGGGGGGTTCGACACCAACTGTCTGCCATGTACAATGCTGTTTAACACCTTACTCTGGGCGTTCCTATAACACCTCTTAGCCACTATTAATCACACCCTTAACACCTGGCTGTGATATGCTAATTGGGATTTTCCAGGGTACATAATTGCCACAGATTCTTGTACAGTCATTCTGAATTGAGAAGATCCAGTCGGATGACTAGCGAAACGTCTTCAACAACAACTTCAAGTCCGTTGATCTAATTGAATCGACAGATATACCATGACCTGGATGGTGAATATTACAGATATACCTGACCTGGATGGATGATATACAGATATACCGTGACCTGGATGGATGAATATACAGATATACCGTGTCCTGGATGGATGAATATTACAGATATACCATGACCTGGATGGATGAATATTACAGATATACCATGACCTGGATGGATGAATATTACAGATAACCGTGACCTGGATGAATGAATATTACAGATATACCGTGACCTGGATGAATGAATATTACAGATATACCGTGAACCTGGATGGATGAATATTACAGATATACCGTGACCTGGATGGATGAATAGTTACAGATATACGCTGATGGATGAATATTACAGATATACCATGACCTGGATGAATGAATATTACAGATATACCTGGACCTGGATGGATGAATATACAGATATACCGTGACCTGGATGAATGAATATTACAGATATACCTGACCTGGATGGATAATATTACAGATATACCGTGACCTGGATGAATGATATTACAGATATACCGTGACCTGGATGGATGAATATTACAGATATACAGTGACCTGGATGAATGAATATTACAGATATACCGGACCGGATGATGAATATACAGATATACCATGACCTGGATGGATGAATATTACAGATATACGTTGACCTGGATGAATGAATATTACAGATATACCATGACCTGATGGATGAATATTACAGATATACCGTGACCTGGATGAATGAAATTACAGATATACCATGACCGGATGATGAATATTACAGAGTATTACCGTGACCTGGATGATGAATATTACAGATATACCATGACCTGGAGGGATGAATATTACAGATATACCGTGACCTGATGGATGAATATTACAGATATACCGTGACTGGATGGATGAATATTACAGATATACCGTGACCGGGCGTATGAGAATATTACAGTATACCGTGACCTGGATGATGAATATTACAGATATCCGTGACCTGGATGGATGAATATTACAGATATACCGTGACCGATGAATGAATATTACAGATATACCGTGACCTGGATGGATGAATATTACAGATATACCGTGACCTGGATGAATGAATATACAGATATACCGTGACCTGGATGGATGAATATTACAGATATACGTGACCTGGATGGATGAATATTACAGATATACCGTGACCTGGATGATGAATATTACAGATATACCGTGACTGGATGGATGAATATTACAGATATACCGTGACCTGGGATGAATATTACAGATATACCGTGACCTGGATGGATGAATATTACAGATATACCATAACCTGGAATGGGATGAATATTACAGATATACCGTGACCTGGATGAATGAATATTACAGATATACCATGACCTGGATGATGAATATTTCAGATATACCGTGACCTGGATGGATGAATATTACAGATATACTGTGACCTGGATGAATGAATATTACAGATATACCGGGCCTGGATGAATGAATATTACAGATATATATGACCTGGATGACTGAATATTACAGATAACCTAACTGGATGGATGAATATTACAGATTACCATGACCTGGATGGATGATATTAAGATATACCGTGACCTGGATAATGAATATATACAGATATACCGTGACCTGGATGAATGAATATACACAATCCGTGACCTGGATAATGAATATTACAAATACCGTGACATGGAGAATGAATATACAAATACCGTGACCTGGATGTATGAATATTACAGATATACCGTGACCTGGAGGGTGAATATTACAGATATACCGTTACCTGGATTGAGGAATATTACAGATATACCGTGACTGGATGAATGAATATACAGATATACCGTGACCTGAGATGATATTACAGATATACCGTGACCTGGATGAATGAATATTACAGATATACCGTGACTGGATGATGGACTGAATATTACATAATACCGTGACCTGGAGGATGAATATTTACAGATATACCGTGACCTGGATGATGAATATTACAGATATACCGTGACCTGGATGAATGAATATACAGATATACCGTGACCTGGATGAATGAATATTACAGATATACCGTGCACTGGATGGGATGAATATTACAGATATACCGTGACCTGGATGGATGAATATTACAGATATACCGTGACCTGGATGATGAATATTACAGATATACCGTGACCTGGATGGATGAATATTACAGAATATACCGACCTGGATGGATGGATATTACAGATATACCATGACCTGGTGGAGAATATTACAGATATACCGTGACCTGGATGGAAGAATATACAGATATACCTGACCTGGATGAATGAATATTACAGATATACCGTGACCTGGATGGAATGAATATTACAGATATACCGTGACCTGGATGAATGAATATACAGAATACCGTGACCTGGATGGATGAATATTACAGAATACCGACCTGGATGAATGAATATTACAGATATACCGTGACCTGGATGAATGAATATTACCGATATACCGTGACCTGGATGAATGAATATTACAGAGATAACCGTGACTGGATGAATGAATATTACAGATATACGTGACCGGATGGATGAATATTACAAATATACCATGACCTGGATGAATGAATATTACAGATATACCGTGACATGGATGAATGAATATACAGATATACCTGACCTGGATGATGAATATTACAGATATACCGTGGACCTGGATGGATGAATATTACAGATATACCGTGACCTGGATGGATGAATATTACAGATTACGTTACGGATGAATGATATTACAGGTATACCGTGACTGGATGAATGAATACAGATATACCGTGACCTGGATTTGAATGAATATTACAGATATACAGTGACCTGGATGGATGAATATTACAGATATACCGTGACCTGGATGATGAATATACAGATATACAGTGACTGGATGGATGAATCTTACAGGTATACAGTGACCTGGATGGATGAATATTACAGATATACCGTGACCTGGATGATGAATATTACAGATATACAGTGACCTGGATGGATGAATATTACGATATACAGTGACCTGGATGATGAATAACAGAGATTTACCATTGACCTGGATGGATGAATGATATACAGATATACAGTGACCTGGATGGATAAATATTACAGATATACCATGACCTGGATGAATGAATATTACAGAGTATACTGTGACCTGGATGAATGAATATTCAGATATACCGTGATGGATGGATGAATATACAGATATACCGTGACCTGGATGGATGAATATTACAGATATACAGTGACTGGAGGGATGAATATTACAGATATACCGTGACCTGGATGGATGAATATTACAGATATACCGTGACCTGGATGGATGAATTTACAGTATTACATGACCGGATGGATGATTTACAGATATACCATGACCTGGATGATGAATGATATACAGATATACCGTGACCTGGATGGATGAATATTACAGATATACAGGACTGGATGGATGAATTTACAGATATACCGTACCTGGATGGATGAATATCAGATATCCGTGACTGGAGGAATGGAATATTACAGATATAAACCGTGACCTGATGATGAATATTACAGATATACGTGACTGGTGGAATGAATATTACAGATATACCGTGACCTGGATGGATGAATATTACAGATAACAGTGACTGATGGATGAATTTACAGATTATACCGTGACCTGGATGATGAATATACAGATATACCGTGACCTGGTGAGAATATACAGTATACCGTGACCTGGATGAATGATATTCAGATATAGATGACCTGGATGATGAATATTACAGATATACCGTGACCTGGATGATGATGAATATTACAGATATACCGTGACTGAGATGACTGAATATTACAGTATACCGTGACCTGGATGGATGAATATTACAGATTATACCGTGACCTGGATGATTGGTTATTACAGAACCGTGCCAGGATGGATGAATATAAGATATACAGTGACCTGGATGGATGAATATTACAGATATACAGTGACCGGGATGAGAGAACCTTCACAAAGCACTGTGATAATACAATACAAATTTTATTTTTATAGTCATAATGAAATATAGCATTTTTTAACTAACCTTCCATGACCAACTCTTGATAGACCCAAAATTGAGTTGCTGTATTCCTGTGTGAGAGGGAGATACATATGTATGAACCCGTGAAAAGTATACAGGAGGCTCTTAGAACATGGCAAAAGCTTCTATCGCTTACAGAGTCAGTTTTCTAAAAGTAACTGGTGGTATTGTTTGGTCAGGACCCAAAGCAGCGATCAGAGAGGTGGCCAGGTACATAGGGAAGGATCGTCTGAAGACCTTCTGGAAAACATTACCAACAGACCTCGTTCGATGCCATGAAGAAAATGAGAAAACCAATACTACTGTTCCCAGTTCGTGCGGACCATCTGTTCCCCTTTATGAGGAAAAGTAAGTATCAAACGCCCTGCTTGTCTAATAATAATCATGTACTGACCATTTATGGATTAATATGTGCCCTATGGATAGATAAGGTTTTAATTTCTATATAGATGTTGCTATCAATGTAGCTATCCCACCTTGATACTTCATTAACAGCTCTCCCATCTTCCTATTCTCCCATTTTCATCCCCTTTCCTCATGTTCTCCTCTAGGATCTGCGGAGGACTGGAAGAACCAATTCACAGTGGCCCAGAACGAGCGATTTGATTGAACATTTATAAGAGAGAGGATGTCCAACACCGACCTATCGAAACGCTTCTTGTTCTGACATGGCCTGAAATATGTCCACCAGCAAGTACTAGTCCCAGCCACATCAATGGCAGCCAAATGCACAGACTGGAAAAACAGATCTTCACTGAACTAGGAGGACACTTCTCCGTATTTTTGTGAAGCTAAGATTCGTTCTCACATACACCCCATCCGAATGGTGGGCTAGACTCAATTATGTTGATGGAAAAATCTCGATTGTCCCTTATTACTCTGTGCAAAAGAAAATCAATGCTCTATATTGAAAGAATGAATAGCCTGGACCCACATACTCATGGGATACCATTATATTGTAACAATAAAAATCCTTTTCTTTCAGTCTAAAAGTGTCACCCAATGAATATAGCAAAATGTTTTAATTTTAATTTCAGACTAATGTTTGTTTATGGTCACAGACAATTCTTAGGGACCTCTTATAATTTACAGTAGGGGATACATTATCCCTATAATACATGAGTGGTACCCAGAGTTCCCTGTATAACTCAGTCTGTGTCCTTGTACCTTTATATAGACACAGAACCCTCAGTGACTTCTATATTCCTTATAATTTACAGTAGGGATACATTATCCCTTTAATACATGAGTGGTACCCAGAGTTCCTGTATAACTCAGTCTGTGTCCTTGTACCTTTAATAGACACAGAACTCCTCAGTGACTTCTAATATCCTTATAATTTACAGTGGGGGATACATTATCCTTATAATACATGAGTGGTACCCAGAGTTCCCTGTATAACTCAGTCTGTGTCCTTGTACCTTTATATGAGACCACAGAACTCCTCAGTGACTTCTAATATCCTTATAATTTACAGTAGGGATACATTATCCTTTAATACATGAGTGGTACCCAGAGTTCCCTGATAACTCAGTCTGTGTCCTTGTACCTTATATAGACACAGAACTCCTCAGTGACTTCTAATATCCTTATATTACAGTAGGGGATACATTATCCCTTATAATACATGAGTGGTACCAGGTTCCCTGTATAACTCAGTCTGTGTCCTTGTACCTTTATGACACAGAACTCCTCAGTGACTTCTAATCTTTATATTACAGTAGGGGAATAATCCCTTATAATACATGAGTGGTACCGAGTTCCCTGTATAACTCAGTCTGTGTCCTTGTACCTTTATATAGACACAGAACTCCTCAGTTACCTCTCATATCCTTATAATTTACAGTAGGGGATACATTATCCCTATAATACATGAGTGGTACCCAGAGTTCCTGTATAACTCAGTCTGTGTCCTTGTACCTTTATATAGACACAGAACTCCTCAGTGACTTCTAATATCCTTATAATTTACAGTAGGGGATACATTATCCCTTATAATACATGGTGGTACCCAGAGTTCCTCTGTATAACTCAGTCTGGTCCTTGTACCTTTATATGACACAGAACTCCTCAGTGATCTAATATCCTTATATTTACAGTAGGGGATAAATTATCCTATAATACATGAGTGGTACCCAAGTTCCTGTATAACTCAGTCTGTGTCCTTGTACCTTTATATAGACACAGAACTCCTCACGTTACTCAATATCCTTATAATTTACAGTAGGGGATACATTATCCATATTTAACATGAGTGGTACCCAGAGTCTTGTATAACTCAGTCTGTGTCTTGTACCTTTATATGACACAGAATCTCAGTGACTTCTAATATCCTTATAATTTACAGTAGGGGATACATTATCCCTATAATACATGAGTGGTACCCAGAGTTCCTGTATACTCAGTCTGTGTCCTTGTACCTTTATATAGACACAGAACTCCTCAGTGATTCTCATATCCTATAATTTACAGTAGGGGATACATATCCTTATAATACATGAGTGGTACCCAGAGTTCCCTGTATAACTCAGTCTGTGTCCTTGTACCTTTAAATAGACACAGAACTCCTCAGTGACATCAATATCTATAATTTACAGTAGGGGATACCTTATCCTTATAATACATGAGTGGGTACCCAGAGTTCCTGTATAACTCAGTCTGTGTCCTGTACTTTATATAGACACAGAACTCCTCAGTGACTTCTAATATCTTATAATTTACAGTAGGGGAAACATTATCCTTATAATACATGGTGGGTACCAGAGTTCCTGTATAACTCAGTCTGTGTTCTTGTACCTTTATAGACACCGAACTCCTCAGTGACTTCTAATATCCTTATAATTTACAGTAGGGGATACATTAACCTCATAATACATGAGTGGTACCCAGAGTTCCCTGTATAACTCAGTCTGGTCCTTCGTACCTTTATTAGACACAGAAATCCTCAGTGACTTATAATATCCTTATAATTTACAGTAGGGGATACATTATCCTTATAATACATGATGGTACCCAGAGTTCCCTGTATAACTCAGTCTGTGTCCTTGTACCTTATATGGACACCAGAACTCCCAGTGACTTCTAAATTCCTATAATTTACAGTAGGGGATCATTATCCCTTAAATACATGAGTGGTACCAGAGTTCCCTGTATAACTCAGTTGTGTCCTTGTACCTTTATATAGACACAGAAACTCTCAGTGACTTCTAATATCCTTATAATTTACAGTAGGGGATACATTATCCCTTATAAACATGAGTGGTACCCAGAGTTCCCTGTATAAATCAGTCTGTGTCTGTACCTTTATATAGACACAGAACTCCTCAGTGACTCTAATATCCTTTAATTTACAGTAGGGGATACATTATCCTTATAATACATGAGTGGTACCCAGAGTTCCCTGTATAACTCAGTCTGTGTCCTTGTACTTTTATAGACACACAAACTCCTCAGTGACTTCTAATATCTTATAATACAGTAGGGGATACATTATCCCTTATAATACATGGTGGTACCCAGAGTTCCCTGTATAACTCAGTCTGGTCCTTGTACCTTTATATGACAAAACTCCTCAGTGATTTCTAATATCCTTATATTTACAGTAGGGGATACATTATCCCTTTATATACATGAGTGGTACCCGAGTTCCCTGTATAACTCAGTCTATTGTCCTTGTACCTATATAGACACAGAACTCTCAGTGACTTCTAATATCCTTATAATTTACAGTAGGGGATACATCTCTTATAATAAATGAGTGGTACCCAGAGTTCCCTGTATAACCTCAGTCTGTGTCCTTGTACTTTATATGGCACAAGAACTCTCAGTGACTTCTAAATCCTTATAATTTACAGTAGGGGATACATTATCCTTATAATACCATGAGTGGTACCCAGAGTCCCTGTATAACTCAGTCTGTGGTCCTTGTACTTATATAGACACAGAACTCCTCAGTGACTTCTAAAATCCTTATAATTTACAGTAGGGATACATTATCCCTTATAATACATGAGTGGTACCCAGAGTTCCCTGTATAACTCAGTCTGTGTCCTTGTACCTTTATATAGACACAGAACTCCTCAGTTGACTTCTAATATCCTTATAATTACAGTAGGGGATACATTACCCTATAATACATGAGGGTACCCAGAGTTCCCTGTATAAACTCAGTCTTGCCCTGTTACCTTTATATGACACAAACCTCTCAGTGACTTCTAATATCCTTATAATTTACAGTAGGGGATACATTTATCCCTTATAATACACGAGTGGTACCCAGAGTTCCCTGTAAACCCAGTCTGTGTCCTGACATTTATATGGACACAGAACTCCTCAGTGACTATAATATCCTTATATTTACAGTAGGGGATACATTATCCTTATAATACATAAGTGGTACCCAGAGTCCCTGTATAAGTCAGTCTGTGTCTTGTACCTTTATATAGACACAGAACTCCTCAGTGACTTCTAATATCCTTATAAATTACAGTAGGGGATACATTATCCCTTATAATACATGAGTGGTACCCAGAGTTCCCTGTATAAACCAGTTCGTGTCCTTGTACTTTATATAGACACAGAACTCCTCAGTGACTTCCATATCCTATATTTCAGTAGGGGATAATTATCCCTATAATACATGAGTGGTACCCAGAGTTCCCTGTAAACTCAGTCTGTGGCCTTGTACCTTTATATAGACACAGAACTCCTCAGTGACTTCTAATATCCTTATAATTTACAGTAGGGGATACGTTATCCCTTATAATACATGAGTGGTACCCAGTGCCCACAATTGCTATAATGCTGATAAGAAACCTGATAAAAATATGCCCTATGGTTATAAATTTATACTCATGTGCTTTCGAAGGATCTTGTTCATGCTCAATTCAGACAAGAATAGCTGGCAATAAATCCCCTGGAAACGTCCCAATCAGCATATAACAGCAAGGGGTCAGGGACCTCCATATAACAGCAAGGGTCAGGGAACTCCCATACAAAACAAGGGGCCAGGGACCTCCATACAACAGCAAGGGGATCAGGGACCTCCATATAAAGCAAGGGTCAGGAACCCCATATAACAGCAAGGGCGTCAGGGACCTCCATATAACGCAAGGGGTCAGGGACCTCCATATAACAGCAAGGGGTCAGGGACCCATATACAGCAAGGGTCAGGGACCTCCATATAACAGCAAGGGGTCAGGACCTCCATATAACAGCAAGGGGTCAGGGACCTCCATATAACAGCAGGGGTCAGGACCTCCATATAACAGCAAGGGTCAGGGACCTCCATATACAGCAAGGGGTCAGGGACCTCATATAACAGCAAGGGGTCAGGGACCTCCTTATAACAGCAAGGGTCAGGGGACCTCATATAAAAGCAAGGGTCAGGACCTCCATATAAAAGCAAGGGGTCAGGGAATCCATATAACAGCAGGGGTCAGGGACCTCCATATAACAGCAAGGGCAGGGACCCCTCATAACAAGCAAGGGGTCAGGGACCTCCATATAACAGCAAGGGGTCAGGGACCTCCATATAAAGCAAGGGGTCAGGCACACCATTATAACAGCAAGGGGTATGGGACCTCCACATAACAGCAAGGGGTCAGGGACTCCAATATAACAGCAAGGGGTCAGGGAACTCCATATAACAGCAAGGGGTCGGGAACTCCATACATAAACAGCAAGGGGCAGGGACTCCATTACCAAAACAGCAAGGGTCAGGGACCTCCATATAAAAGCAAGGGGTCAGGGACCTCCATATAACAGAAGGGGTCAGGGACCCCTATAACAGGCAAGGGGTCAGGGACCTCCATATAACAGCAAGGGGTCAGGGACCCCATATAACAGCAAGGGGGCAGGGACCTCCATATAACAGCAAGGGGTCAGGACCTCATATAAACAGCAAGGGGTCAGGGACCTCCATATAACAGCAAGGGTCAGGGACCTCATATAACAGCAAGGGGTCAGGGACCTCCATATACAGCAAGGGGTCAGGGACCTCCATATAACCAGCAAGGGGTCAGGGCCTCCATATAACAGCAAGGGGTCAGGGACCCTCCATATAACAGCAGGGTCAGGACCTCTATATAAACAGGCAAGGGGTAAGGGAACTCCATATAACAGCAAGGGGTCAGCGAGACTCAACATAACAGCAAGGGGTCAGGGACTCCATATAACAGCAAGGGGTCAAGGGACTCCATATAACCAGCAAGGGGTTCAGGGACCTCCATATAACAGCAAGGGGTAGGGACCTCCATATAACAGAAGGGGTCTGGACCATCCAATAACAGCAAGGGGTCAGGGACCTCAATAACAGAAGGGGTCAGGGACCCCAATAACAGCAGGGGTCAGGGACCTCTATAACAGACAAGGGGTAGGGACCTCCATAAACAGCAAGGGTCAGGGACCTCCAATATAACAGCAAGGGGTAAGGGAGCTCCATATAACAGCAAGGGTCAGGACCTCCATATAACAGCAAGGGGGAAGGGAATCCATATAACAGCAAGGGGTCGGGCCTCCATTATAACAGCAAGGGGTCAGGGACCTCCATTTAACAGCAAGGGGTCTGGACCCTCATATAAACAGCAAGGGGTCAGGAAGTCAATAACAGCAAGGGGTCTGGGACCTCCATATAACAGCAAGGGTCAGGATCACAATAACAGCAAGGGGTCAGGGACTCCATATAACAGCAAGGGTCAGGACCTCCATATAACAGCAAGGGGTGGGACCTCATATAACAGCAAGGGGTCAGGGACCTCCATATAACAGGAAGGGGTCAGGAACCTTCCATATAAGAGGCAAGGGTCAGGGGACCTCCATATAACAGCAAGGGGTCAGGGACTCTATATACAGCAAGGGGTCAGGGACCTCCATATAACAGCACAAGGGGTCAGGGACCTCCAATAACAGCAAGGGGCTCAGGGACCTCCATATAACAGCAAGGGGTCAGGGACCTCCAATAAACAGCAAGGGGTCAGGGACCTCCATATAACAGCAAGGGGTCAGGGACTCATATAACAGCAGGGACAGGGACCTCCATTAACAGCAAGGGGTCAGGGACCTCCATATAACAAGCAAGGGGTCTGGGACCTCCACATAACAGCAAGGGGTCGGGACCTCCAATAACAGCAGATCAGGGGCTCAGGGACCTACATTAAACAGCAAGGGGCGGTCATAACGCTAGGGACCTCCATATACAGCAAGGGTCAGGGACCTCCATATAACAGCAAGGGGGCTATAAGGGAAGCTCCATATAACAGCAAGGGGTCAGGGACCTCCATATAACAGCAAGGTGGGTAAGGGACATCCATATAACAGCAAGGGGTTCGGGAACCTCCATATAACAGCAAGGGGTCAGGGACCTCCATATAACAGCAAGGGTCTGGACCTCATATTATAACAGCAAGGGGTCAGGAACCTCCATATAACAGCAAGGGGTCAGGGACATCCAATAAACAGCAAGGGGGTCAGGGACCTCCATATAACAGCAAGGGGTCAGGGACCTCCATATAACAGCAAGGGGTCTGGGACCTCCACATAACAGCAAGGGGTCAGGGACCTCTATATAACAGCAAGGGGTCAGGAACCTCCATATAAGAGCAAGGGGTCAGGGACTCCATATAACAGCAAGGGGTCAGGACCTCTATATAACAGCAAGGGGTCAGGACCTCAATAACAGCAAGGGGCAGGGACCTCCATAGAACAGCAAGGGGTCAGGACCTCATATAACAGCAAGGGGTCAGGGTACCTCCATTATAACAGCAAGGGGTCAGGGACCTCCATATAACAGCAAGGGGTCAGGGACCTCCATATAACAGCAAGGGGTCAGGGACCTCCATATAACAGCAAGGGGTCAGGGACCTCCATATAACAGCAAGGGGTCATTCCATCTCCCCCTCCGTGATGAAAGGTGCAGTCTCCCTGTGACATCAGACTGTGCTGGGACATTGTTCTCTAAACCCATCTTACCAATGTGCCAGCTTGGGCGATATCCTTGGCTAGACCCATGTAATACTGGGTGAGCGAAGGGTTTGCCCTCATTTTGCATTGACTGGGCCATTTACAGAGACTTTTGGGAACAGCTCAGTGCAAGCGATGCAGTAAATTTACTGATTCTGCACTAACTGAGCTCAGGGTTATTAGACATCACCAGATCCACCAACACATCCTGTCTGGTAGGAACTTCCACCAAAGGTCATGAAGCAGATTTGGGAACTTGCAGGGTAATTTAGGGCGAGGCGGGTGCAGTGAACTAAGTTATAATATTACTAACTATTCTATTAACAGTTAACACTGAGCTTAGACAGTAACTGGAACAAGCTGCACCCAGCGCCTGACCCACTCCTCCTCCCTATCACCAAACATCTTGGCACCAGTTTGGAATTAAACGCCTCCCTTTGGTCAGTCGCCTGTTTTCTCTGTTTCACGGTCTAGAAAATCACCCACAGCGTCTTAACCAGAGCAGGTAAGGGCAGTTCCCATTTACCGCATTCTAGGCTTGGCCCCAAAGCTTGCAATCTGATTTGTAATCTTACAGGAGGGTAAGGGGATGTGGGTGTCTCAGCTTCAGCCTGAGGTCTTGTTCTGTTCCTTTAACTTCACAATCCTGGTATAAATCCTCAATGGCTGCAGAACACAGGGGCAAAAAGATCTTCCAGTCTATCCCAATCCAGGGGTTCCTGTCTGTCCCTCCTTACTAGAAGCTTGTAACGGCCTGGGACACAAATTCCAGATATATGTGTCACAGTGAGGGAGGAAGTCAACTACAGTCCCCAAACAAGGGAGGTGAGGGAGATGGGGTATTATAGGAGGAGGTAGGGAGAGGGGGGGATAGTATAGGAGGAGGTAGGGAGATGGGGTATAGGAGGAGGGTGGGAGGGAGATGGGGGTATAGGAGGAGGTAGGGAGAGGGGGTATAGGAGGAGGTAGGGAGATGGGGGGTTATAGGAGGAGGTAGGGAGATGGGGGTATAGGAGGAGGTAGGGAGATGGGGGTATAGGAGGAGGTAGGGAGATGGGGGTATATAGGATGTAGGGGAGATGGGGGTATAGGAGGAGGTAGGGAGATGGGGTTATAGGAGGAGGTAGGGGAGATGGGTATAGGATGAAGGTAGAGGGGATGGGGGTATAGGAGGAGGTTAGAGGGATGGGGGTATAGGAGGAGGTAGGGAGATGGGGGTATAGGAGGTGGTAGGGAGGTGGGGTATAGGAGGAGGTAGGGAGATGGGGGTATAGGAGGAGGTAGGAGATGGGGGGTATAGGAGGAGGTAGGAGATGGGGTATAGGAGGAGGTAGGGAGATGGGGTATAGGAGGAGGTGGTAGGAGGAGGTAGGGAGATGGGGTATAGGAGGAGGTAGGGAGATGGGGGTATAGGAGGTAGGAGATGCGGGTATAGGAGGAGGTAGAGGGATGGGGGGTATATGAGGGGGTAGGGAGATGGGAGGTATAGGAGGAGGTAGGGAGATGGGGGTATAGGAGGAGGTGAGGGAGAGGGGGTATAGGAGGAGGTAGGGAGATGGGGGTATAGGAGGTAGGGAGATGGTGTATAGGAGGAGGTGAGGGAGATGGGGTATAGGAGGAGGTAGGGGATGGGGTGGAGGAGTAGAGAGATGGGGTATAGGAGGAGGGTGAGGGATGGGGGGATACAAGGGGGTAGGGAGACGGGGGTATAGGAGGAGGTAGGGAGATGGGGGTTAGGAGCAGGTAGAGGGATGGGGGTATATAGGAGGAGGTAGAGGGATGGGGGGGTAGACAGGAGGTAGGGAGACGGGGGTATAGGAGGAGGTAGGGAGAGGGGTATAGGAGCAGGTAGAGGGATGGGGGTATAGGAGGAGGTAGGAGGATGGGGGTATAGGAGGGGTAGGGAGATGGGGGTATAGGAGGGAGGTAGGGAGACGGGGGTATAGGAGGAGGTAGGGAGATGGGGTATAAGGAGCAGGGTATAGAGGGATGGGGGTATAGGAGGAGGTAGAG
Organism: Hymenochirus boettgeri; assembly: GCA_019447015.1. Taxonomy (NCBI): domain Eukaryota; kingdom Metazoa; phylum Chordata; class Amphibia; order Anura; family Pipidae; genus Hymenochirus; species Hymenochirus boettgeri. Next base: position 16,887 of record JAACNH010001319.1, read on the forward strand.
GGATGGGGGTATAGGAGGAGGTAGGGGAGGGGGTAGGGTAGGGGGGGTGAGGGAGATGGGGGGTATAGGAGGAGGTAGGGAGATGGGGGTATAGGAGGAGGTAGGGGATGGGGGTATAGGAGGAGGTAGAGGGATGGGGGTATAGGAGGGGGTAGGGAGATGGGGGTATAGGTTGGTATAGGAGTAAGGTGCAGTTTGTGTGAAATTCAGGTTTACAGGTGAAATACTCGGGCGCTCACGGTTAATCTGATTTCCCGCACTGTTGGGTTTGACACAATATGGTCCAGAGGGACACAAGGGACGTCAATGACCCTGTAGTTAAAAGGGAAAGTTCAGACAAATAGAAATTTGTGTGATCTAACACAATGGACTGTCTGCCTGGGGTTGTCATTGTTATTATTTCTATTATTTGCCACATTTGCCCAGGTTGATTGTGCCTTTTTGTTAATGAGGCCCAAGAATGACCCCCTTTATTTGGTAAATAACAATAAAATATATTAAAAGGAGAAGCTATAACGATTTCCTTTCAATACTGAGTTAACATTGAACGATTAGAACCAAATGATTATTTATTATATTGGACAACAAGGCCTGCGTCCTGGGTGGTCATACTGTGCTTGGGGAAGGAAATGTTACAGTATTTATGGTAGAATAACGGGGGACAGTGAACCAACACAAATAGGAAGGATTTATCTGATACATCTTGGTGAAGAACTCAGATTCCAGCTCTTCTTTACTTTGCCTATTGCAGGAATAATAGCTCCACCCCTGAGGATCCCTCTAAATACTGTGATGGTTTCAATGGCCCAGTACCTTGTTCTTGCCTCTGTTCCTTACTCCTGCCTTGTAAGTGTTTTTGTTACTGATGTGAAAATTGCGTCTCCATGTATTTTATCCTGACAGACATGGTTAATCGGCCCCCTGCGAAAATTGTGAGGGGGATGCCCATGTTAGGGCCCTTTGCCGAAAATTGGGAAAATGTAGAGAAGTTCCAGGCCAGACCGGACGATATTCTGATCGCCACGTACCCCAAATCAGGTGAGACGTTGGTATCGACCCTCATCACACCCACTTTCAAACCTTACGGGTGACAATGACAAATATTCAGAAGGAGTCTTGTTTGGCTTCAGATAAAGTTGTGGTTTTGATTAGAGGAGACGTCTAAATCCAGATATCCCTTTAATAGAATTCCCAACATTCCCCTGTAAGGATTGAAATTCCCCATGTTGTTTGTAGAAGTGTTATGGAATGTTGAACCGTATGGAACATGGATAATAATAAGATTCCTGTGTCTCATCTCTAATATCTGCAGCCATATGGAGCCATATCACGGAGAGGACCCATATCTGTTCCTACCCATTCATTCTCTAGTCTCCCCCAACTCAGTCACCGTTTTTATCTCCCAGGCACCACCTGGATCAGTGAGATTGTGGATCGAATACTGTCTGGAGAAGACACTGATAGGAGCCAGAGAGGAGCCATATATGAACGGGTCCCCTTTCTAGAGTTCGCAGTGCCCAACATGCCCACAGGTGATTGGAACTGTGCCCATTATTGTCCTGATTGCAGCAGAATATCTTCATGCACTGTTATGTTTTCTTTTATTTCTAGGGGTTGTGGGTAAAATGTTCTCCACATTCCTACCAAGATATTTTATATGTGCATGAGAAACGGAGAATGTCCACGTGTCCTCTGATATGTCCACGTGTCCTCTGATATAACCTATTATTGAACAATGCACCAGAGAGTTCATTGTATGGCCCATTAATATATTTGTATAAGGTTATCATGTCCCCACGCAACCGCCGCTTCTCCAATGTAAACAGCCCTAACTTGTCTAATCTGCCTGCATAGTCAAGCCCCTCCATTCCCCTTATTAATTTAGTTATAACTTGTCTAATCTGCCTGCAGTGACCTGGATGGATGAATATTACAGATATACAGTGACCTGGATGGATGAGAACCTTCACAAGCACTGTGATAATACAATACAAATTGTTATTTATAGTCATAATGAAATAATAGCTATTTTAACTAACCTTCCATTGACCAACTCTTGATATACCCAAAATTGCAGTTGCTTGTGTCCTGGTGAGAGGGATACATAGTTGTATGAACCCGTGAAAAGTATACAGGAGGTCCTTAGACATGGCAAAGCTTCTATCGCTTACAGAGTAACGTTTTATGTAAAAGTAACTTGGGTATTGTTTGGTCAGGACCCAAAGGCAGCGATCAGAGAGGTGGCCAGGTACATAGGGAAGGATCTGTCTGAAGACCTTCTGGAAAACATTACCCAACAGACCTCGTTCGATGCCATGAAGAAAAATGAGAAAACCAACTACACTACTGTTCCCAGTTCGATGCTGGACCATTCTGTTTCCCCTTTTATGAGGAAAGGTAAGTATCAAACACCCTGCTTGTCTAATAATAATCATGTACTGACCATGTATGGATTAATATGTGCCCTATGGATAGATAAAGGTTTTAATCTGTCTATATAGATGTTGCTATCAATGTAGCTATTCCCACCTTGACTACTTCATTAACAGCCTCTCCCCATCTTCCCTTTCCTCATGTTCTCTCTAGGTATCTGCGGAGACTGGAAGAACCAATTCACCGTGGCCCAGAACGAGCGATTTGATGAACATTATAAGAGAGAGATGTCCAACACCGACCTATCGAAACGCTTCTTGTTCTGACATGGCCTGAAATATGTCCACCAGCAATTACTCGTCTCCAGCCACATCAATGGCAGCCAAATGACATAGACTGGAAAACTGATCTTCACTGAACTATGGAGGACACTTCTCAGTATTTTAGTGAAGCTAAGATTCGTTCTCACACCACCCACTCCGAATGGTGGGCTAGCACTCTATTATAGTTGATGGAAGGTGGTAAACATCTCGATTGTCCCTTATTATCTCTGTGCAAAAGGAAATAATGCTCTATCATTGGAAGAAGAATAGTCTGGACCCACATACTCATGTATATTACCCATTATATTGTAACAATAAAAATCCTTTCTTTCAGTCTAAATTGTGTCACCCAATAGATATAGCAAAATGTTTTTATTTTTACATTTCAGACTAGATGTTTATGTTTATGGTCACAGACATTCTTAGGGACCTCTTATAATTTACAGTAGGGGATACATTATCCCTTATAATACATGAGTGGTACCCAGAGTTCCCTGTATAACTCAGTCTGTGTCCTTGTACCTTTATATAGACACAGAACTCCTCAGTAGACTTCTAATATCCTTATAATTTACAGTAGAGGGATACATTACCCTTAAATACATGAGGGTACCCAGAGTTCCGAGTATAACTCAGTCTGTGTCCTTGTAACCTTTATATAGACACAGAACTCCCTCAGTGACTTCTAATATCCTATAATTTACAGTAGGGGATACATTATCCTTATAATACATAGTGGTACCCCAGAGTTTCCCTGTATAACTCAGTCTGTGTCCTTGTACCTTTATATAGACACAGAACTCCTCAGTGACTTCTAATATCCTTATAATTTACAGTAGGGGATATATATCCCTTATAATACATGATGGTACCCAGAGTTCCCTGTTATACTCAGTCTGTGTCCTTGTACCTTTATATAGACACAGAACTCCTCAGTGACTTCTAATATCCTTATAATTTACAGTAGGGGATACATATATCCCTTATAATACATGAGTGGTACCCAGAGTTCCCTGTATAACTCAGTCTGTGTCCTTGTACCTTTATATAGACACAGAACTCCTCAGTGACTTCTATATCCTTAAATTTACAGTAGGGGATACATATCCCTTATAATACATGAGTGGTACCCAAGTTCCCTGTATAATCCAGTCTGTGTCCTTGTACCTTTATATAGACACAGAACTCCTCAGTGACTTCTAATACCCTATAATTTACAGTAGGGTATCCATTATCCCTTATAATACATGAGTGGTACCCAGAGTTCCCTGTAAACTCATCTGTGTCCTTGTACCTTTATATAGACACAGAACTCCCCATTGACTTCTAATATCCTTATAATTTACAGTAGGGGATACATTATCCCTTATAATACATAGTGGTACCCAGAGTTCCTTGTATAACCCAGTCTTGTCCTTGTACCTTTATATAGACACAGAACTCCTCAGTGACTTCTAATTCCTTATAATTTACAGTAGGGGTACATTATCCCTTATAATACATAGTGGTACCCGAGTTCCCTGTATAACTCAGTCTGTGTCCTTGTACCTTTATATGACACAGAACTCTCAGTTGACTTCTAATATCCTTATAATTTCAGTAGGGGATAATTATCCCTTATAATACATGAGTGGTACCCAGAGTTCCCTGTGATAACTCAGTCTGTGTCCTGTACCTTTATATAGACACAGAACTCCTCAGTAACTTCTAAATATCCTTATAATTTACAGTGGGATACATTATCCCTTATAATACATGTGGTACCCAGAGTTCCCTGATAACTCAGTCTGTGTCCTTGTACCTTTATATAGACACAAACTCCTCAGTGACTTCTAATATCCTATATTTTTACAGTAGGGGATACATTATCCCTTATAATACATGAGTGGTACCCAGAGTTCCCTGTATAACTCAGTCTGTGTCCTTGTACCTTTATATAGACACAGAACTCCTCATGACTTCTAATATCCTTATATATTTACAGTAGGGGATACATTATCCTTTAATACATGAGTGGTACCCAAGTTCCCTGTATAAACTCAGTCTGTTGTCCTTGTACTTTATATAGACACAGAACTCCTCAGTGACTTCTAATATCCTTATATTTTACAGTAGGGATACATTACCCTTATAATACATGAGGTGGTACCCCAGAGTTCCCTGTAAACTCAGTTCTGTGTCCTCGTACCTTTATATAGACACAGAACTCCTCAGTTGACTTCTAATATCCTTAAATTTACAGTAGGGGATACATTATCCCTTAAAATAAATGAGTGGTACCCAAGTTCCCTGTAAACTCAGTCTGTTGTCTTCTGTGTACCTTTATTAGACACAGAACTCCTCAGTGACTTCTATATCCTTATACATTACATGAGGGGATACATTATCCCTTATAATACGAGTGGTACCCAGATTCCCTTATACCATCTGTCTGTGTCCTTGGTACCTTTTATAGACACAGAACTCCTCAGTGACTTCTACTAGAATGTGCAGTGACTGTAACAATGCAGATCACTAGAATGTGCAGTGACAGTAACAATGCAGATCACTAGAATGTGCAGTGACTGTAACAATGCAGATCACTAGAATGTGCAGTGACTGTAACAATGCAGGTCACTAGAATGTGCAGTGACAGTAACAGTGCAGATCACTAGAATGTGCAGTGACTGTAACAGTGCAGATCACTAGAATGTGTAGTGACTGTAACAATGCAGATCACTAGAATGTGCAGTGACTGTAACAATGCAGATCACTACAATGTGCAGTGACAGTAACAGTGCAGATCACTAGAATGTGCAGTGACTGTAACAATGCAGATCACTAGAATGTGTAGTGACTGTAACAATGCAGATCATTAGAATGTGCAGTGACTGTAACAGTGCAGATCATTAGAATGTGCAGTGACTGTAACAATGCAGATCCCTAGAATGTGCAGTGACTGTAACAATGCAGATCACTAGAATGTGCAGTGACTGTAACAGTGCAGATTACTAGAATGGGCAGTGACTGTAACAGTGCAGATCACTAGAATGTGCAGTGACTGTAACAGTGCAGATCACTAGAATGTGCAGTGACAGTAACAGTGCAGATCACTAGAATGTGCAGTGACAGTAACAGTGCAGATCACTAGAATGTGCAGTGAAAGTAACAATGCAGATCACTAGAATGTGCAGTGACAGTAACAGTGCAGACCACTAGAATGTACAGTGACAGTAACAATGCAGATCACTAGAATGTGCAGTGACAGTAACAATGCAGATCACTAGAATGTGCAGTGACAGTAACAATGCAGATCACTAGAATGTGCAGTGACAGTAACAATGCAGATCACTAGAATGTGCAGTGACTGTAACAGTGCAGATCACTAGAATGTGCAGTGACTGTAACAGTGCAGATTACTAGAATGTGCAGTGACTGTAACAATGCAGATCACTAGAATGTGCAGTGACTGTAATTATTGTTTCCCGAGTCCCTTGTTTTCATACAAAGTATCTGCCGTAATTATTGTTTCCCGAGTCCCTTGTTTTCATACAAAGTATCTGCCCCCCACCCAACATGAATATTATTGTTCTTGGCATATGATTGGTGGATTTGGCTCCAGCTGGACGCAGATGTAGACAATGTGTGATATGATTGGTTGCTTCCTGTCCCTTCTTCGACCCTCTGTTCACATTCTGATCCCATGACGTATGTTTTTCTTTTTAAGAACAAACACAATCCTTTTATTCTTTGCAATATTTACTAATTACAGTAAAGCCAATTAACATGTCTTTTCCTGCCGGATAACATATTAAAATGAATAAGTTTCTATGTAATTATTCCTGTGTTTATGGCAGGAACTGTAGACATAGGAGACTTAACATGAACTGAGCTGGGGAAATATCCAGAACTGAAAACAACAAGATCTGCGGTTAGTAGAAGGAATTTGTTTTATATATTCAGCCATCTGTACAGTCACTGAGCGTGTGCGAACTCAGTGAGTGAGGAGAGGACTGGGAAGGATAGTAGGTGACTATACACAGATGAATATTGTACTCACAGTGTCACATTGTCTAAGCCTCTCATTTCATGAACATTTACTTGCAGATTAATTTTTAAAATCCTCTTTTAAGCGTTAAACAAAGATGATCCCAATCGAATGCACTAGCAATGTGTTAATAGTAGGAAGATGAGGACTGAGAATGTGGCACCATTAATTAATGGGGATAAGTTAGTTACGGAGGATGGCGATAAAGCAAATGTCTTTGCTTTTTTTCCCCTCTGTATACACTATAGAAGATCCAAGTACAGATATCATAGAGTATAGTAGCAATAATGGTATAAAAGATTCAAGTTCACTTTGATTAACCGAGGATATGGTACAGAAAGAACTAAATAAGGTTAATATTAATAAATCTCCTGGACCGGATACAATACATCCTCGGGTACTTAGGGAGCTAAGTTCAGTTTTATCTAGGCCATTGTACCCGAGGATATGGTACAGAAAGAACTAAATAAGGTTAATATTAATAAATCTCCTGGACCAGATAAAATACATCCTCGGGTACTTAGGGAGCTAAGTTCAGTTTTATCTAGGTCATTGTACCCGAGGATGTATTTTATCCGGTCCAGGAGATTTATTAATATTGGGTAGCCGGCCAGGAGTGATTAATATTCACCGTATGTAGTGCTTTCGTGGCGGGACCATATGCCTCGGTTACATGGCCGAATAAAACTAAACTTCAGCTCCCGAAGGACCCGAGGAGGGAAGGGGATCCGGGCCAGGAGAGTTAGTAATATGACCCGAGGGTTCGTGCCGGTACCTATCCGCGGTACAATGGCCTAATAACCACGGAACTTACTCCCTAAGCTACCATACCAAGGCTCGAGGAGGGAGTTGTATTCGCGTTAGCGCCGGAGGATTACATGTGGACCTCATGTCTAAAGGCTAGCTACTTGCTTATGGTAGGAGCTTTGCGGCGGCCGTGATATCCACCGATCACCTCCCCGCCGGTACCAGGGCCTGCATAGTAAGTTTAAAATCTGACAGCGTTTCATCCTCCCGACAGGAACTTTCGGCGGCGAGTGATGGTAGTGGTGTGACCACGTAAGCCCGTCCAGGTAGAGGGATGAATATTACGCTTATGAGTCTCTGTCGGGTCTGGGCCATATCCGCTCCCTGCGTTACAATGGGCCTGAGATAAACTAACTTAGCTCCCAAGGACCGCGAGGATGTATTTTGAATTCCGGTCGCAGGAGTTATTATATTACCGAGTTTAGTGTCTTCTGTACCATATCCTCTTACATGGCCGTAGAAAAACGCGACGTACGCCCGCAAGTACGCCGAGATGTTTGTATCCCGGCCCAGGAGATTAATGGAGTATTAACCTTATTTAGGTGCGTTCGGGACCATATTCCTCGGTTAACCAAAGTGCATCCTTATAGCGCCTAGCAAACTCTATGATAGTCGGTACGACTGGAAGTCGAGAGGGGGGGACAGGTGAAAAAAAAACGGGGGAAGCGGTGAGTTGAGCAGCATTCCGCTAGCTAACCTATCCCCATGAAGTTAAGTGGCCCCCATTGGGCGACGTGGTAGCCAACCACCATTTTAATATTACCTCCCCAGCTTCCTATTGCCCATCCACCCCATGTTGGCCCTTCCTTAACAGCAAGTGGACATCTCGTCTTGTACATTTGGCTACAGGATCCGTCCTTCTAAATTTACAAGACAGCCAGTCGTGGAGAATTAGTTAACCACTGAAAGGGGTTACATAAGTCCATGGGTAAAACATTGAGGGAAAACACCCCTGCAACACCCGCTCGGAAGCTCCACTGATCTTAAGCGGCATAATGTTATGTATTGATATGAGTAGAATGCTTGTAGGGCGATTTACCGAACCGAACACCAGAAGCTGCTGGAAGGAAAACGCTCGTAGTTAAACGCAAAAACTGTCAACAAGGATCAGTTTTAGACATCAATCCAAGATCTTTGCACGGTAGCGTCAACCGGAAAGGTCAGGTCACCACCCCCCAAAAACTAAACTGCAACCCACTGCTGCCCCAAATGTGGACTGGAGAAAAACCTGACCTGGGGCCGCTGCTCCGGGGGGGGGGGGGGGGGCCGTCGGGCCTGTGTCAAGTCCAGAAGGAGTAAGAGAGGCCCGGGCTCGGTGAGCCGGAGCTGGCCCGTGCCCGGGCCGCCTAAGGGGGGCCCCTACACACGGCGAAATTTAATTACACCTAGAACGGGCAGATGTAATGGTGTCTCGCCCGATGGGCTTGGTAACCAAAGAGGCACGGGGTGCGGCAGGAAAAGCGTTTCAGGGCACACAAGTCTAAGGGGCTGCGGGTTACACGAACCCCGCTAGAGACACGTCCGTGTGGGAGAGGTAGAAGGGGGGGCACAAGGGGGTTGGCCGCCAATGGGGACAAACTCAAACTCCCAGCCAGTCGACTACACATGGATCTGGGAGCAAAGTGCAAACATCTGGAGGCACAGAAAGAGGGCGCTTGTAAGCGACACAGCCCCTTTACAGGTACGCCGCGAAGCAAAAGTAATAGGTTGTTAGTTTATTTTAAAGGACACAACAAGCAAACACAACCACCCCCAACCCCCCCCCTACTTTTTTCCCCCAGAATTCCCAGCAGCAAATACATCCTCGGGTACTTAGGGAGCTAAGTTCAGTTTTATCTAGGACATTGTAACCGAGGATATGGTACAGAAAGAACTAAATAAGGTTAATATTAATAAATCTCCTGGACCGGATAAAATACATCCTCGGGTACTTAGGGAGCTAAGTTCAGTTTTATCTAGGCCATTGTAACCGAGGATATGGTACAGAAAGAACTAAATAAGGTTAATATTAGTAAATCTCCTGGACCGGATACAATACATCCTCGGGTACTTAGGGAGCTAAGTTCAGTTTTATCTAGGCCATTGTAACCGAGGATATGGTACAGAAAGAACTAAATAAGGTTAATAGTAATGATTAATAAATTCTCCTGGACGGATAAAATACATCCTCGGCGCGGTACGTAGGGGACTAAGTTCAGTTTTATCTAGGCCATGTTTCTTATTTTTGCAGATTCCTCAGGTCCGGTGGCCTTGTGCCTCGGATTGGAAAGGCTGTATGTAAATTCCAATAATTCAAAAGGTGGAGTCGTCGTGTCACAGACGGGTTGGTAATTACAGGCCTGTAAGTTTACGTCAGTGGTGGGGAATATCCTGGAAGTTAATAGGGAACATGTCTAGAGTATGTTTCAAGACGACATTATAAAGTAGTAAAACACAGCATGGATTTAGGAGGAATAGATCTTGTCAAACTAAACTTGCTTGGCTTTTAGTAGGAAGTTATAGTACGTAGAAATTTAGACTCTGACTAAGCAGCTGAGATGTAGTTTACTTGGATTTTGCAAAGATTTTGATTACAGTCCCCATAGGGCGAGAATGAAAAGCTAAGGTCTGGGTCTGGGGAGTCACATTTGTACATGGATAGAAAATTGGTTAATGAAAGGATGCAGAGAGTAGTTATTAATGGGGGCTAGTCATTATGGGACTAAGTTTAAGTAGTTTGGAGCGGATGAGATAGTTCTCTCTGCAGGCGGGTGAGTGACTTGAGCGTCTTTATTGTTGACTAGAACAGTTGGTTTGGGCAGCATGGAAGAGGTAGGTATACAATGTGTTTACAATGTGTTAACTTTACAATGGTGGTACATGTGTAAATAGATAATTAATGGAGATAGAGTAGATTCATATCAGTCTGACGTGAACATAATGCGGTACCTTGTTGGGTAAAAGGATCAGAAAAGAAAGGGCAGTGGTACGGTAAAGAGCGATAAAGTGCCACCCGATCTATAGAGATCGAAAGTGATGGAGGGATCTCAATGTGTGGACGTTGTGTTGTTCATCTAGAATTCTGCAGGACAAAGCAGAATTGTGTCTATTGTACAGTTGTAGAACCTGGGGTTTCCATTTCCAAGGAGAAGCCCCAGTTGGAAAAGAAAGGTGCAGCAAGATAGAAATTATATTACAGGTAAAGTTGTCCTTTTAACCCTGTAAATAGACGTGAATCATGTTAGACAACATGGATATTAAGATTACGTAACATTAGAAGTAGATTTAAAAGTAGTTAAATCAGCAGAATATCTAGATAAACGTTTTACCCCTTTCATATGTATACATTCTATAGAGAATACACAATTTTCCCCAAAAAAGCAACCTCAGCTAATGGATACGTTCATGGGTTTGATGGCGAATACTTATTATTATCTAAAAGAAAATGAAAATTTACATTAGAAATAACGAATATTCAGGGAAGATTCAATAAAAGTTCTTAGCGTTAAAAAATTGGGGCGAATTTGCCCCAAACCAATAGATATTGCTAAACATTTGAAGCTAACATTGATTGGTGGGACAAAATGAGCCCAGTATTTACCATAAGAAACTTTATGAATAACCTGATGGTTATTATATTCAATCGTATTTTTTTCTTATTACTAAAAGAAAAAAAAAACATTTAATTAGAACCAGCAAACATGTTATTATATTCTATTATATTCCCCTTATAAAATTGAGGAATATACAAATCTGCCTGTGTGGAAAGAGCAATGACCACAGATTACCAAACTAATTGGAGGGTGTGTGTAAGAGTCTCAGTTTTACTTATGGTAAAGGTTAGGGCTAGCACCACTCAGCGGGTTTTAAGAGTTTGCGCACGGTTTTGCGTCCAAAAAGCGATTTCCCATGCGCATTTTTTTGTCGATCGTTTTTTTTTTTGCGCTCTTTATCCGTTTATGTTGTTTTGTGGGTAGCGCACGCGTTAAAGCCCAGACGGAAAAGGCCAAAACGACAAGAATGAGCACACAAACGCGTGCGATAACGCTCACGATTGCGTGCATGATTCAGTGCGTTTGTGATGGGGCCATAGCTTAATAATATTATACAATAAATAGGATAATAATTAAAGGATGGAGAAAAAGAGACACGGTTCTTGCTACTGTTTGTTGTGATATGTTGTTGTGATACTGTTGTTGTGATACTGTTGTCTTGTGATACTGTTGTTGTGTATGTTGTGAGTACTGTGTTGTGATACTGTTGTTTGTGATATGTTGGTTGTGAACTGCTGTTTGGTTTGGCTGGATTGTAACATTTTTGTACTATTTAGAAAAAAAAACACATCGATCTCTGCCTTGAAGGGACCCCAACAATTCTGAAAAGAACGATGTTTATAGATACAGATCTCATGGGATGCGGTTGAATTAGTTCTTCTATTTATGATTCTTGTTTCAGTCGCGATTTTAATTGTTATTTTGGGATTGATATATGTTGCTACAGCCCTTTGTTAGAATACTCATAAAGTGCATAATCGTTGATTCAATAGATCACCTGGAATGAAATGTAGTCTGAAGAAGTTTAGCTAGTCATCGACTGGCTCCTCGAGTACTTAGGAAGCTAAGTTCAGTTTTATCTAGGCCATTGTAACCGAGGATATGGTACAGAAAGAACTAAATAAGGTTAATATTAATAAATCTCCTGGAACGGATACAATACATCCTCGGGTACTTAGGGAGCTAGTTCAGTTTTATCTAGGCGCATTGTAACTGAGGATATGGTACAGAAAGAAATAAAATTAGGTTAATATTAGATAAATCTCCTGGACCGGGATAACAAACATCTCTGGGTACTTAGGGAGCTAAGTTCAGTTTTATTAGGCCATGTGTAACCGAGGAGATATGGTTAACAGAAAGAACTAAATAGGTTATATTAAAATATCCCTGGACACCGGTATACAAACCATCCTGGGTATTAGGGAGATAAGTTCAGTTTATCTAGGCCATTGTAACAGAGGATATGGTACCAAAAAGAACACTAAATTAAGGGTTAATACTAATAAATCTCATGCCGATAGATATGCGAGATACAAATACATTCTCGGGTACTTAGGGAAGCTAAGCTGCGTTATTTTAGGCCATGTAACTGAGGATATGGTACAGAAAGAACTAAAAGAGGTTAATATAATAAATTCTGGACCAGGAGATACAATTAATACGGACATGAGGGTACGCTGTTTTGGAGCATTAGTTTATCTAGGCCATTGTAACGAGGATAGTATGGTACAGAAAACACTAAAAGGTTAACTATTAAATAAATCTCCTGGACCGGATAAAATAATAACAACGTCGGGTACTTAGGGAGCTAAGTTCAGTTTTAGCTAGGCATTGGTAACCGAGGATATGGTACAGGAAAGAACTAACTAAGGTTTAATATTAATAAATCCGGGACGGATACCAAACATCTCGGACTTGAGGGCAGCTAGTTCAGTTGTATCTAGGCCATTGTAACCGAGATATGGTACCCCCCCAAAAGAACAAATAAGGTGAATATTAATAAATCTCCTGGGACCGGATAAATACACTCAGGGGTACTTAGGGAGCTAAGTTCAGTTTTATTTAGGCATCATTGACCGGGTATGGTACAGAAAGAAACTAAAAAGGTTATATAATAAAAATCTCCTGGACCGTAAACAATACATCCTCGGGTACTTAGGGAGATAAGTTCAGTTTTATCTCAGGGCATTGTACCAGGATATGGTACAGAAAGAAACTAAATAAGGTTAATATTAATAACCATCCTCGGACCGGACTTAGACAATACATCCTCAGGCGACCTTAGGTGAGCTAAGTTCAGTTTTATTCTAGGCATTGTAATCGAGGATATGGTAACAGAAAGAACTGAAATAAGATATTAATATAAATCCGGACCGGATACAATAACATCTCGGGCTACCTAGGAAGCTAAGTTGCCAGTTTTATCTAAGGGAGACATTGTAACCGAGGATTTATGGTACAGAAAGCAAATAATGTAGATATTAATCAATCTCCTGGACCGGATACAATACATCCTCGATGTACTTAGGGAGCTAAGTTCGTTTTTCTCTGGCCATGTAAGGGATATGGTACAGGAAAGAACTAAATAAGGTTAATATTATAAATTCCGCGACCCGGGATACATACAATCGTCGGGGTACTTAGGGAGCTAAGTTCAGGTTTTATCTAGGACCATTTGTAACTGAGGATTAGGTCACAGAAAGAACTAAATAAGGTAAATAGTAAATAAATCTCCTGGGACCGGATACCACTACATCCTCGGGGACTTAGGGTAGCTATAGTTCAGTTTGTATCTAAGCACATTGTAACTGAGGAATGTGTACAGAAGAACTAAATCAGGGTAATATTAATAAATCTCCTGGTACCGGATCAATACATCTCGGCGTACTTAGGGAGCTAGTTTCAGTTTATTAGGACTATGGTACACAGAGGGATATGGTACAGAAATAGAACTAAATAAGGTTAATATTAATAAACTCCTGACGGATAAACAATAATCGCGTGTACTTAGGGAGCATAAGTTCAGTTTTATCTAGGCCATTGTAACAAGGATATGTTACAGATAAGAAACTAAATAAGGTTTCTATTGAATAAATCTCCGGACCGGATTACAATACAATCCTCGGGTACTAGGCGAGCTAAGTTTTTTCAGTTTGATCTAGGCATGTGTAACCTGAGTCTATGGTACAAGAAAGAAATAATAAGGTTAATATTAATAAATTCACTGCGACCGGATGAAATAATCCTCGGTGACTTAGGGAGCTAAGTTCAGTTTATATCTAGGCCATTGTAAACGAGGATATCGGACAGGAAAGAAACTAAATAAGGTGTAATATTAATAAATCTCCTGGACCGATACAAACATCCTCGGGTACTTAGGGAGCTGAAGTTCAGTTTTATCTAGGCCATTGTAACTGAGGATATGGTACGACAGAAAGAACTAAATAAGGTTATATTAATAAATCCTGGACCGGATTAAAATACATCTCAGGGTCTAGGGAGCTAAGTTCAGTTTTATCTAGGCCATTTGTAACCGAAGGATTATGGTACAGAAAGACTAAATAAGGTTAATATTAATAAATCGACTCGCTGGACCCGGATACAATACATCCTCGGGGTACTTAGGGAGCAAGGTCAGTTTTATCTAGCCATTGTACCGAGGATATGGTACAGAAAGAACTAAATGAGGTTAATATTAATAAATCTCCTGGACCGGATAGAATACATCCTCGGGTACTTGGGAGGCTAAGTTCAGGTTTTATTTTAGGCCATTGTAACGAGGATATGGTACAGAAAGAACTAAATAAGGTTAATATAATAAATTCCTGGACCGGATACAATAATGCCGCTGGGTACTTAGGTAGCTAAGTTCAGTTTTATCTAGGCATTGTAACCGAGGATATGGTACAGAAAGAACTAAATAAGTTAATATGAATAATCTCCCCTGGACCGGATACAATACATCTCGGGGTAATTAGGGAGCTAAGTTCAGTTTTATCTAGGCATGTAAACGAGATATGGGTACAGAAAGAACTAAATAAGTTAATATTAATAAATCTCCTGGCCCGGATACAATATATCTCGGGTACTTGGGAGCTAAGTTCGTTTATTAGGCCATGGTAAAGAGGATATGGTACAGAAAGAAACTAAGAAGGTTAATATTAAAAATCTCGGGACCGGATACAATACATCCTCGGGTACTTAGGGGAGCTAAGTTCAGGTTTATCTAGGACAGTTAACTGAGGATATGGTACAGAAAGACTAAATAGGTTTAATATTATAAATCTCCTGGACGGGAACAATACATCCTCGGGTACTAGGGAGCTAAGTTCAGTTTTATCTAGGCACATTGAACTGAGGATATGGTACAGAAAGAACGAAATAAGATTAATATTAATAAATCTCCTGGACCGGATACAATACACCTCGGGTACTTAGGGAGCTAAGTTGAGTTTTATCTAGGCATTGTAACGGAGGATATGGTACAGAAGAACTAAATAGTTAATATTAATAAATTCCTGGGACGGATAAATACATCCTCGGGTACTTAGGGAGCTATAGTTCAGTTTTAATCTAGGACCATGTAAAGGTATATAGGTACAGAAGAAACTAAATAAGGTTTATATTAAATAATCTCCTGGACCGGATACAATACATCTCGGGTACTTAGGGAGCTAAGTTCAGTTTTATCTAGGCCATTGTAATGAGGATATGTACAGAAAGAACTAAATAAGGTTTAATATAATAAATTCTCCGGACGGATACACATACATCTCGGGTACTTAGGGAGCTAAGTTCAGTTTATCTAGGCCATTGTAACTGAGGATATGGTACAGAAAGAACTAAAAGGTTAATATTTAAAAATCTCCTGACGGATACATACATTCTCGAACTTAGGGAGCTAAGTTCAGTTTTATCTAGGCCATTGTAACCGAGGATGGTACAGAAAGAACTAAATAAGGGTTAATTTATAAAATCTTCCGGGACCGGATTACAAAATCCTCGGGTTATAGGGGGCTAAGTTCCGTTTATCTGGCCATTGTAAACTGAGGATATGGTACAGAAAGAACTAAATAAGGTTAATATTAATAATTTCCTGGACCGGATACAATACACCTCGCGGGTACTTTAGGGAGCTAAGTTCAGTTTTATCTAGGCATTGTAAACTGAGGAATATGGTACAGAAAGAACTAATAAGGTTATATATTAATAATTCCTCTGGATCCGGATACAATACATCCCTGCTGGTGGTACTTAGGAGCTAAGTTCAGTTTATCTAGGAATTGTAACCGGAGGATATGGTACAGAAAGAAATAAATAAGGGTTAATATTAATAAATCTCCTGACGGATACAATATAATCCTCGGGTACTTAGGGAGCTAAGTTTCAGTTTATCTAGGCCATTGTAACTGAGGATATGGTACAGAAAGAACTAATAAGGTTAATATTAATAAATATCCTGGACCGGATTCTACAGACATTCTCGGGTACTTAGGGAGCTAAGTTCAGTTTTATCTAGGCCATTGTAACTGAGGATTGGTACAGAAAGAACTAAATAAGGTTAATATTAATAAATCTCCTGGACCGGATAAAATATCCTCGGGTACTTAGGGAGCTAAGTTCAGTTTATCTAGGCCATGTAACTGAGGATATGCGTACATGAAAGAACTAAAAAGGTTATATTAATAATGCCTGGACTGGATACAATACATCTCGGGTACTTAGAGGAGCTAAGTTCAGTTTGTATCTAGCCATGTGTAACTGCAGGATATGGGTACAGAGAAAGAACCTAAATAAGGCTTATATTAATAAATCTCCAGGACAGGATACCAACTACATCCTCGCGGACTTAGCTCCCTAAGTACAGTTTTATCTAGGCCATTGTAACCGAGGATATGGTACAGAAAGAACTAAATAAGGTTAATATTAATAAATCTCCTGGACCGGATACAATACATCCTCGGGTACTTAGGGCGCTAAGTTCAGTTTTATCTAGGTCACTGTAACCGAGGATATGGTACAGAAAGAACTAAATAAGGTTAATATTAATAAATCTCCTGGACTGGATAAAATACATCCTCGGGTACAGCTAAGTTCAGTTTTATCTAGGCCATTGTTTCTTATTTTGGCAGATTGTTAATGGGGCTTCATCATTATGGACTAAAGTGCTAAGTGGGGTGGAGAGGATGGATAGTTCTCTCTGCAGGCGGGTGAATTGAGAGTCTGTATTGTTGATCTAGAACAGTTGGTTGGGCAGCATTGGAAGAGTTAGTGTTACAATGTGTTACAATGTGTTAACTTACAATGTGTTACAATGTGTAAATAGATGATATAGTAGATACATATCAGTCTGACGTTGAACATAATGCGGTACCCTTTATATCTATTTACACAGTATGAACACCTTGTAAGTTAACACATTGTAACACCTTGTACACATAACCTCCAATGCTGCCCAACCAACTGTTCTAGATCAACAATACAGACTCTCAATTCACTCGATTCACCCGCCTGCAAGAGAACTTCTCTCCTCTCCATACTACATACTTAACACTTTAGTCCATAATGATGAAGCCCCATTAATAACTACTCTCTGCTCCTATTCATTAACCAATTTTCTATCCATGTACAAATGTGACTCCCCAGACCAACAGACCTTACTTATTCATAGTCGCCCTATGGGGACTGTATCAAAAGCCTTTGCAAATCCAAGTAAACTACATCTACTGCTATGTCAGAGTCTAAATTTCTACTTACTATTCTCATCAAAAGCCAAGCAAGTTTAGTTTGACAAGATCTATTCCTCCTAAATCCATGCTGTTACTACTTATAATGTCAGTCCTTGAAACATACTCTAGAACATGTTCCCTAATTAAACTTTCCAGGATCTTCCCCACCACTGAAGTTAACTTACAGGCCTGTAATTACCCGGCTGTGAACGACGACCCTTTTTGAATATTGGAATTACATCACGCCTTTTTCCAATCCGAGGCACAACCACCGGACATGAGGGAATCTGCAAAATAAGAAACAATGGCCTAGATAAAACTGAACTTAGCTCCCTAGTACCCCCGAGGATGTATTTTATCCGTCCAGGAGATTTAATTAATAACCTTATTTATTCTTTCTGTACCATATCCTCGGTTACAATGGTCTAATAAAACTGAACTTAGCTCCTTAAGTACCCGAGGATGTATTTTATCCGTCCAGGAGATTTATTAATATTAACCTTATTTAGTTCTTTCTGTACCATATCCTCGGTTACAATGGCCTAGATAAAACTGAACTTAGCTCCCTAAGTACCCGAGGATGTATTTTATCTGGTCCAGGAGTTTATTAATATTAACCTTATTTAGTTCTTTCTGTACCATATCCTCGGTTACAATGGCCTAGATAAAACTGAACTTAGCTCCCTAAGTACCCGAGGATGTATTTTATCCGTGTCCAGGAGATTTATTAATATTAACCTTATTTAGTTTCTTTCTGTACCATATCCTCGGTTACAATGGCCTAGATAAAACTGAACTTAGCTCCCTAAGGACCCGAGGATGTATTTTATTCCGGTCCAGGAGATTTATTAATATTAACCTTATTTAGTTCTTTCTGTAACCATATCCTCGGTTACAATGGCCTAGATAAAACTGAACTTAGCTCCCTAAGTACCCGCGATGTATTTTTATCTGGTCCAGGAGATTTATTAATATTAACCTTATTTAGTTCTTTCTGTACCATATCCTCGTTACAATGGCCTAGATAAAACTGAACTTAGCTCCCTAAGTACCCGAGGATGTATTGTATCCGTCCAGGAGATTTTATTAATATTAACCTTATTTAGTTCTTTCTGTACCCATATCCTTGGTTACAATGGCCAAGATAAACTGAACTTAGCTCCCTAAGTACCCCGAGGATGTATTTTTATCCGTCCCAGGAGATTTATTAATATTAACCTATTTAGTTCTTTCTGTACCATATCCTCGGTTACAATGGCCTAGATAAAACTGAACTTAGCTCCCTAAGTACCCGAGGATGTATTTTATCTGGTCCAGGAGATTTATTAATATTAACCTTATTTAGTTCTTTCTGTACCATATCCTCGGTTACAATGGCCTAGATAAAACTGAACTTAGCTCCCTAAGTACCCGAGGATGTATTTTATATCTGGTCCAGGAGATTTATTAATATTAACCTTATTTAGTTCTTTCTGTACCATACCTCGGTTACATGGCCAGAAGATAAACTGGACTTAGCTCCCTAAGTACCCGAGGATGTATTTTATTATCCGGTCCAGAGATTTTTAATATAACCTTATTTAGTTCTTTCTGTACCATATCCTCGTTACAGTGGCCTAGATAAACACTGAACTTAGCTCCCTAAGTACCCGAGGATGTTTGTATCTGGTCCAGGAGATTTATTAATATAACCTTATTTAGTTCCTTTCTGTACCATATCCTCGGTTACAGTGGCATAGATAAACTGAACTTAGCTCCCTAAGTACCCGAGATGTATTTTTAATCCGGTCCAGGAGATTTATTAATATTAACCTTATTTAGTTCTTTTGTACCATATCCTCGGTTCAATGGCCTAGATAAAACTAAACTTAGCTCCCTAAGTACCCAGGATGTATTTTAATCTGGTCCAGGAGATTTATTAATATTAACCTTATTTAGTTCTTCTTCTGTACCATATCCTCGGTTACAATGGCCTAGATAAAACTGAACTTAGCTCCCAAGTACCACGAGGATGTATTGTTCCGGTCCAGGAGATTATTATATTAACCTTATTTAGTTTCTTTCTGTACCATATCCTCGGTTACAATGGCCTAGATAAAACTAAACTTAGCTCCCTAAGTACCCGAGGATGTATTGTATCCGGTCCCAGGAGATTTATTATATTAACCTTATTTATTCTTTCTGTAACCAATATCCTCAGTTACAAAGGCCTAGATAAAACTGAACTTAGCTCCCTAATGTACCCGGATGTATTTTATCTGGTCCAGGAGATTTATTAATATTACCTTATTCAGTTCTTTCTGTACCATATCCTCGGGTTACATGGCCTAGATAAAACTAAACTTAGCTCCCTAAGTACCCGAGGATGTAATTTTATATCCGGTCCCAGGAGATTTATTAATATTACCTTATTTAGTTCTTTCTGTACCATATCCTCGGTTACAATGGCCTAGATAAAACTGAACTTAGCTCCCTATACCCCGAGGATGTATTGTATCCGGTCCAGGAGATTTATTATATAACCTTATTTAGTTTCTTTCTTTACCATGTCCTCAGTTTACAATGACCTAGATAAACTGAACTAGGCTCCCTAAGTACCCGAGGATGTATTTTATCTGGTCCAGAGATTTATAATATTAACCTTATTTAGTTCTTTCTGTACCATACCTCGGTTACATGGCCCAGATAAACTGAACTTAGCTCCCTAGTACCCAGGATGTATTGTATCCGGTCCAGGAGATTTTATTAATATTAACCATATTTAGTTCTTTCTGTACCATATCCTGGTTACAATGGCCTAGATAAAACTGAACTTAGCTCCTTATACCCCGAGATGGTATTTTATCTGGTCCAGGAGATTTATTAATTTAACCTTATTTAGTTCTTTCTTCTGTACCATATCCCGGTTACAATGGCCTAGATAAAACTGAACTTAGCTCCTTAAGTACCCGAGGATGTTATTTTATCTCTGGTCCGGAGATTTATTAATATTAACCTTATTTAGTTCTTTCTGTACCATATCCTCGGTTACAATGGCCTAGATAAAACTGAACTTAGCTCCCTAAGTACCGCGAGGATGTATTTTATATCTGGTCCAGGAGATTCTATATTAACCTTATTTAGTTCTTTCTGTACCATATCCTACGGTGGCTCTAGATAAAACTGAACTTAGCTCCTTAAGTACCCAAGGATGTATTGTATCCGGTCCAGGAGATTTATTATATTAACCTTATTTAGTTCTTTCTGTACCATCCACGGTTACAATGGCCTAGATAAAACTGAACTTAGCTCCCTAAGGACCCGAGGATATTGTATCCGTGTCCAGGAGATTTATTAATATTAACCTTTTTAGTTCTTTCTGTACCATATCCACGGTTCAATGGCCTAGATAAAACTGAAACTTAGCTCCCTAAGGCACCCGAGGATGTATTGTATCCGGTCCCAGGAGATTTATTAATATTAACCTTATTTAGTTCTTTCTGTACCATATCCACCGTTACAATGGCCCTATAAAACTGAACTTAGCTCCCAAGGACCCGAGGATGTATTGTATCCGGTCCAGAGATTTAACTAATATTAACCTTATTTTAGTTCTTTCTGTACCATATCCTTGTTACAATGGCCTAGATAAAACGACTGAACTTAGCTCCTAGTACCCCGAGGATGTATTTTATCTGGTCCAGGAGATTTATTAATATTAACCTTATTTAGTTCTTTCTGTACCATATCCTCGTTACAATGGCCTAGATAAAACTGACTTAGCTCCCTAAGTACCCGAGGATGTATTTTATCCGGTCCCAGGAGTTTACTAATATTACCTTATTTAGTTTCTTTCTGTACCATATCCTCGTTACAAGGCCTAGATAAACTGAACTTAGCTCCTAAGTACCCGAGGATGTATTTTTATCTGGTCCAGGAGATTTATTAATATTAACCTTTATTAGTTCTTTCTGTAACATATCCTCGGTTTACAATGGCCTAGATAAAACTGAACTTAGCTCCCTAGTACCCGAGGATGTTTTTATCTGGGTCCAGGAATTTATTAATATTAACCTTTCTTATTAGTTCTTTCTGTACCATATCCCGGTTACAATGGCCTAGATAAAACTGAACTTAGCTCCCTAAGTACCCCGAGGATGTATTTTATCTGGTCCAGGAGATTTATTATATTAACCTTATTTAGTTCTTTCTGTACCATATCCTCGTGTTACAAGGCCTAGATAAAACTGAACTTAGCTCCCTAAGCCCCAGGATGTATTGTATCCGGTCCAGAGATTTATTAATATTAACCTTATTTAGTTCTTCTGTTCTGTACCATATCCTCTGTTTACAATGGCCTAGATAAAACTGAACTTAGCTCCCTAAGTACCCGAGGATGTTTTTATCCTGTCCAGGGATTTATTAATATTAACCTTATTTATTATTCTTTACTGTACCATATCCTCGGTTACCAATGGCCTAGATAAAACTGAACTTAGCTCCCTAAGTACCCGAGAGTGTTTTTTATCTGGTCCAGGAGATTTATTAATATTAACCTTATTTAGTTCTTCTGTACCATATCTCCTCAGTTACAAATGCCTAGATAAACTGAACTTACTCCCTAAGAACCGAGGATGTATTTTTCCGGTCCAGGAGATTTACTAATATTAACCTTATTTAGTTCTTCTGTCCATATCCTCGGTTACAATGGCCTGGATAAACACTGAACTTAGCTCCCTAGTACCCAGGATTGTATTTTTATCCGGTCCGGAGATTTATTAATATTAACCTTATTTAGTTCTTTCTGTACCATATCCTCAGTTACAATACCTAGATCAACTGAACTTAGCTCCCTAAGTACCCGAGGTGTATTTTAATCTGGTCCAGGAGATTTATTAATTAACCTTATTTAGTTCTTTTCTGTATCCATATCCTCGTTACAATGACCTAGAAAACTGAACTTAGCTTCCCAAGTACCCCCGAGATGTATTTTATCTGTCCAGAGATTTATTAATATTAACCTTATTTAGTTCTTTCTGTACCAATCCTTGGTTACAATGGCCCTAGATAAAACTGACTTAGCTCCCTAAGTACCCGAGGATGTATTTATCCGTCCAGGAGATTTATTAATATTAACCTTATTTAGTTCTTTCTGTACCATATACCTCGGTTACAATGGCCTATAAAACTGAACTTAGCTCCCTAAGTACCCGGGATGTATTGTATCCGGTCCGTAGATTTATTATATTAACCTATTTAAGTTCTTTCTGTACCCATATCCTCGGGTACAATGGCCTAGATAAAACTGAACTTAGCTCCCTAAGTTACCCGAGGATGTAATTGTATCCGGTCCAGGAGATTTATTAATATTAACCTTATTTAGTTCTTTCTGTACCATATCCTCGGTTACAATGGCCTAGATAAAACTGAACTTAGCTCCTAGTACACCCGAGGATCTGTATTTGTATCCGGTCCAGGAGATTTACTATATTAACTTCTTTATTATTCTTTCTGTACCATATCCATCCTCAGTTACAATGGCCTAGATAAAACTGAACTAGCTCCCTAAGTACCAACGGATGATATTTTATCTGGTCCAGGAGTTTTATAACATTAACCTTATTTAGTTCTTTCTGTACCATATCCTCGGTTACAATGGCCTACATAAAACTGAACTTAGCTCCCTAAGGACCCGAGGATGTATTGTATCCGGTCCAGGAGATTTATTAATATTAACCTTATTTAGTTCTTTCTGTACCATATCCTCGGTTATCAGAAGTGAACTTGAATCTTTTATACCATTATTGCTACTATACTCTATGATATCTGTACTTGGATCTATAGTGTTATACAGAGGGGGAAAAAGCAAAGACCATTTGCTTTAATCGCCATCCTCCGTAACTAACTTATCCCCATTAATTAATGGTGCAATTCTCAGTCCTCATCTTCCTATTATTAACGCATTGCTAGTGCATTCGATTTGTTTAACGCTTAACAAGAGGATTTTAAAAATTAATCTGCAAGTAAATGTTCATGAAATGAGAGCTTAGACAATGTGACACTGTGAGTACAATATTCATCTGTGTATAGTCACCTACTATCTTCCCATCCTCATCCCCCCTCACTCACTGAGTTCGCACATCACGCTCAGTGACTGTACAGATGGCTGAATATATAACCAATTCCTTCTACTACCGCAGATCTTGTTGTTTTCCGTTCTGGATATTTCCTCCCTCCCCAGCTCAGTTCATCTTAAGTCTCCTATGTCTACAGTTCCTGCCATAAACCAGGAATAATTACACAGAAACTTATTCATTTTAATATGTTATCCGGCAGGAAAAGACATGTTAATTGGCTTACTGTATTAGTAAATATTGCCAAAAGAATAAAAGGATTGTGTTTTGTTCTTAAAAGAAAAACACTACGTCATGGGATCAGAATGTGAACAGAGGGTCGAAGAAGGGACAGGAAGCAACCAATCATATCACACCATTGTCTACATCTGCGTCCAGCTGGAGCCAAATCCACCAATCATATGCCAGAACAATATATTCATGTTGGGTGGGGGCAGATACTTTGTATGAAAACAAGGGACTCGGGAAACAAATTACAGTCCTGCACATTCTAGTGATCTGCATTGTTACAGTCACTGCACCTTCTAGTAATCTGCACTGTTACATTCACTGCAACAGTCTAGTGATCTGCACTTTTCAGTCCACTGCACATTCTAGTGATCTGCATTGTTACTGTCACTGTCACATTCTAGTGATCTTGCATTGTTACTGTCACTGCCCATTCTAGTGATCTCTTGTTTCTGTCTGCACATTCTAGTGATCTCATTGTTACTGTCACTGTACATTCTAGTGGTCTGCACTGTTACTGTCACTGCACATTCTAGTGATCTGCATTTGTTACTGTCACTGCACATTCTAGGATCTTCTGCATTGTTACTGTCACTGTACATTCTAGTGATCTGCATTGTTACAGTCACTGCACATTCTAGTGATCTGGCACTGTTACTGTCACTGCACATTCTAGTGATCTGCATTGTTACTGTCACTGCACATTCTAGTGACCTGCATTGTTTACATCCACTGCACATTCTAGTGATCTGCATTGTTTCTGTCACTGCACATTCAGGATCTGCATGTTCTCGCACTGTCATTCCTAGTGATCTTCAATTGTTACAGTCACTGCACATTCTAGTGATCTGCACTGTTACTGTCACTGCACATTCTAGTGATCTGCATTGTTACTGTCACTGCACATTCTAGTTGACCTGCATGTTACAGTCACTGCACATTCTAGTGATCTGCATTGTTAGTCACTGCACATTCTAGTGATCTGCATTGTTACTGTCACTGCACATTCTAGTGATCTGCACTGTTACTGTCACTGTACATTCTAGTGATCTGCATTGTTACTGTCACTGCACTTCTAGTGATCTGCATTGTTCTACTGTCACTGCACATTTCAGTGATCTGCACTGTTACTGTCACTGTACATTCTAGTGATCTGCACTGTTACTGTACTGACTGCACATTCTAGTGATCTGCATTGTTACGTCACTGCACATTCTAGTGATCTGCATTGTTTACAGTCACTGCACATTCAAGTGATCTGCATTGTTATCCGCACTGCACTTCTAGTGATCTGCACTGTTACTGTTACTGCACATTCTAGTGATCTGCACTGTTACTGTTACTGCACATTCTAGTGATCTGCACTGTTACAGTTACTGCACATTCTAGTGATCTGCATTTGTTACTGTCACTGCACATTCTAGTGATCTGGCATTGTTACAGTCACTGCACATTCTAGTGATCTGCATTGTTACTGTCACCTGCACATTCTAGTGATCTGCATGGTTACTGTCACTGCACATTCTAGTTGATCTCACTGTACTGTCACTGCACATTCTAGTGATCTGCAACTGTTACTGTCCACTGTAACATTCTAGTGATCTGCACTGTTACTGTTACCACATTCTAGTGATCGTGCATTGTTTTCTGTCACTGCACATTCTAGTGATCTGCATTGTTACAGTCCTGCACATTCTAGTGATCTGCATTGTTACAGCACTGCACATTCTAGTGATCTGCATTGTTTACTGTCACTGCACATTCTAGTGATCTGCACATTGTTACAGTCACTGCACATTCTAGTGATCTGCACTGTTACTGTCACTGCACATTCTATGATCTGCATTGTTACTGTCACCTGCACATTCTAGTGATCTGCATTGTTACAGTCACCTGCACATTCTATGGATCTGCATTGTTACAGTCCACTGCACATTCTAGTGATCTGCCATTGTTACTGTCCTGCACATTCTAGTGATCTGCATTGTTACTGTCACTGCACATTCTAGTGATCTGCACTGTTACTGTCACTGCACATTCTAGTGATCTGCATTGTTACTGTCACTGCACATTCTAGTGATCTGCATTGTTACTGTCACTGCACATTCTAGTGATCTGCACTGTTACTGTCACGCACATTCTAGTGATCTGCATGTGACTGTCACTGCACATTCTAGTGATCTGCACTGTTACTGTCACTGCACATTCTAGTGATCTGCACTGTTACTGTCACTGCACATTCTAAGTGGTCTTCACTGTTACTGTTACCCTGCACATTCTAGTGGTCTGCACTGTTACTAGAACATGGTCTACATTCCTCCTATCCTCTAATGCTCCCCCCTCCTCCTTCTCCTCCCTCCGTTGTGTTACTAGCCCCAGATCCCTAACTTCTCTATCTACCCCTGTGAGTTAAATGTTCCCCCTCCCCCCCATACCTAGTTTAAAATCTCCTCCAACCCCCTAGCCACTTTCTCCCCCAAAACTTTGCACCATCACCATTGAGGTGCAATCCGTCACTACTAAGGGCCTGTAGCCAACAAAAGTCAGCCCAGTTCTCTCAAAACCCAAACCCCATCTCCTACACCACTCCTCTTGCCACGCATTTATACTCCTGAGCTCCCGTTGCCTCCCTAAGCGTAGCACGTGGCTGGCGTGTATTTCTGAAATCACTACCCTGGAGGTCCTTGCTTTTAACTTGGCCCCTAATTCTCTGAAATCATTTTAAGGACCTCACCTCCACCTCTAACTTTGTCATTGTCACCATGTGAAAACCAAGCCCGCCGGTCTACTCCCCAGCCCCCCACCTCTCTGTCACACGATCCACCACACTTCGAACACACACCAGGCAGACAACACACTGTTCGGCATGCGCATGTCACTGCACATTCTAGTGATCTGTCACTGTTACTGTCACGCACATTCTAG
Source organism: Hymenochirus boettgeri (assembly GCA_019447015.1). Taxonomy (NCBI): domain Eukaryota; kingdom Metazoa; phylum Chordata; class Amphibia; order Anura; family Pipidae; genus Hymenochirus; species Hymenochirus boettgeri. The sequence continues at coordinate 43,944 of JAACNH010001319.1, forward strand.
TGTTCTGCACTGGTTACGTGACTCTGCACATTCTAGTGACTGCATTGTTACAAGTCACGAACATTCTAGGGATCTGCTTTTTACAGTCACTGCACATTCTAGGGATCTGCATTGTTACCAGTCACGCACAAGTCTAGTTGATAACTGCATTGTTACAGTCACCTGCACATTTTGGGATCTGCATTGTTACAGTCACTGCAACATTCTAGTGATCTGCATTGTTACTGTCACTGCCTTCGAGTGATCTGCATTGTTACAGTCACTCACATTCTGTGATCTGCATTGTTACGTCACTACGCCATTCTAGTGATCGCACTGGTTACTGTCACTCTTGCACTCGTCTAGTGATCTGCATTGTTACTGACGTCACGGCCCATTCTAGTGGTCTGCACTGTTGACTGTTATGCACATTCTAGTGACTGCATTGTTATACAGTCACTTCACATTCTAGTGATCTGCATTGTTACAGTCACTGCACATTCTAAGGATCTGCATTGTTACAGTCCACTGCACATTCTAGTGATCTGTCATTGTTACTGTCGCACGCACATCTGTTGATCTGCCTGTTACTTTCACTTTCACGCACATTCAGTGATCTGCACTGTTATCAGTCACTGCACATTCTAGTGGGTCTTCATTGTTACAGGCACTATGCACATTCTAGTGATCTGGCAATTGTATACGTCACTGCACATTCTAGTGATCTTCATTGTTACAGTCCCTGCACTTCCTAAGTGATCGCATTGTTACTTCACTGCACATTCTAGTGATCTGCACTGTACGGTCACTGCACATTCTAAGTGATCTGCATGTTTACTGTCGCACTGCACATTCTAGTGATCTGCATTGTTACTGTCACTGCACATTCTATTGTGATTCTGCCTGTTACTGTTCACTGCACACTTCTAGTGATCTGCATGTTCTGTCACTGCCATTCTAGTGACTGCACTGTTACTGTCACTGCACATTCTAGTGATCTGCACTGTTTACTGTCACTGCACATTCTATGTCTGCACTGGTTTACTGTTTACGCCATTCTAGTGGTCTGCACTGTTACTAGAACATGGTCTAATCCGTCCTTATCTCTATGCTCCCACCTCTTATCTCCCCTCTCCTCTCCTCCCGTGTGTTACTAGCCCCAGATCCTAACTTCTCTATCTACCCTGGTAGTTAAATGTTCCTCCTCCGCCCCATACCCTAGTTAAAATCTCCTCCAACCCCTAGCCATCTTCTTCCCCCAAACAGTTGCACCTCACATTGAGGTGCATCCGTCACTACTAAGGCCTGTAGCCACAGAAAAGCAGCCCATTCTCTAAAACCCAAACCCCATCTCCTTACACCACTCTCTTAGGCCACGCATTTATAACCCTGATCTCCCGTTGCCTCCCTACCGTAGCAACGTGGCTGCGGTCAGTATTTCTGAAATGCACTACCCTTGTAGGTCCTTGCTTTAACTTGGCCCCTAATTCTCGAGAAATCATTTTTAAGAAGGACCTCACCTCCACCTCTAACTTTGGTCATTGGCCACCAATGTGAACCAAGGCCTGCCGGGTCACTCTTCCCAGCCCCACCCAATACTCTGTCTACACGATCCACCACATGTCGACTACTAGCACAGCACAACACACTGGTTCGGCATGCAGATGTCACTGCACCTTCTAGTGATCTGCACTGTTATGTCCACTAATGTCACTGCATTCTAGTGGTCTGCACTGTTACTGTTACTGACTGCCATTCTAGTGGTCTGCACTGTTACGGTGTACTGCAACATCTAGTGGTTCTGCATTGTTACAGTCACTGCACATTCTAGTGATCTGCATTGTTACGTCACTGACACATTCCTAGGGATCTGCATTGGTTACAGTCACTGCACATTCTAGGGAACGCATTGTATCCAGTCACTGCACATTTGTATCATGCATTGTTACAGTCACTGCACATTCTAGGGGATCTGCATTGTTACAGTCACTGCACTTCTAGTGATCTCATTGTTACTGTCACTGCACATTCTAGTGTATCTGCATTGTTACAGTGCACTGCACATTCTAGTGATCTGCATTGTTACAGTCACTGCACATTCAGTGACTGCACTTTTACTGTCCCTGCACATTCTAGTGTCTGCATTGTTACTGTCACTATGCCATTCTAGTGTCCTAGCACTGTACTGTTCTAGCACCTTCTATGATCTGCATTGTTACAGTCACTGCAACATTCTAGTGATCTGCATTGTTCTACAGTCACTGCACATTCTATGATCTGCATTGTTACAGTCACGCACATTCTAGTGATCTGCATTGTTTACTGTCACTGCAACATTTCTAGTGATCTGCACTTTACTTTCACTGCACATTCTATGATCTGCACTGTTACAGTCACTGCACATTCTAGTTGTCTGCATTGTTACGTCACGAACATTCCTATTGATCTGCATTGTTCAGCCTGATCTAGTTCTGCACATCGTGCATTCTAGTGATCTGCATTGTTACCGTCCACTGCACATTTCAGGGATCTCCGTTGTTCATCAGCTCTGATCTGCTTTACATTCATCATTCAGTGATCTCATTGTTACTGTCACTGCACATTCTAGTGATCTTCATTGTTACAGTCCCACTGCACATTCGGTAGGGATCTGCACTGTTACTGTCACTGCCTTCTAGTGACTGCACTTGTTACATCACTGCCATTGCTAGGGATCTGCATTGTGTACAGTCACTGCACAGACTAGTGATCTGCCTTTTACAGTCACTGCACTTTCTATGATCTGGCACGTTTACTGTTCACGCCCCACGCACATTATATGATCGCACTGTTACTGGCACTGCAACATTCTAGTGATCTTCAGTTACTGGTCACTGCACATTCGTGGTCGCACTGTTACTGTTACTGCACATTCTATGTGATCTGCATGTGTACAGTCACTGTACATTCTAGTGGTCTGCATTGTTACAAGTCCGCATTCTGCGCCATTACAGTCCTGACATAGTGATCTGCATTTTACAGTCACTGCACACTGCTAGTGATCTGCATTGTTACAGTCACTGCACATTCTAAGTGACTGCATTGTTACAGTCACTGCACTTCTAGGGTCTGCATTGTTACAGCCTGCACATTCTAAGGATCTTATTGTTACCGTCACTGCACATCTCAGGGATCTTGCATTGTTACCATCACTCGCCACTTCTAGTGATCTGCAATTGTTACAGTCATGCCACATTTTGATTGTCGCACTGTGTCTGCACTGCCTTCTCGGGATCTGCATTGTACAGTCCTTGCACATTCTAGGTGATCTGCATTGTTACAGTCACTGATCACTGCATTCTAGGGTATCTCATTGCTACCGTACTGCACATCTAGGGATCTGCATTGTTACAGTCACTCACTTCTAGTGTCTGCATTGTTCTGTTACGCACATTCTAGTGATCTGCACTTGTTTAAACTGTCACTCGCAACAATTTCCCCTAGTGATCTGCATGTTACATTTCCATCATGCACATTCCTATGATCTGCAACTGTTTACTTTCACGGCACATTCTAGGATCCTGCACTGTACTGTCACTGCACAATTCTAGTGATCTGCACTGTTACTGTCACTGCACATTCTAGTGATCTGCACTGTTACGTCACTGCACATTCTAGTGATCTGCCCTGTACAGTCACTTCACATTCTAGTAATCTGCATTGTTTTACTTACTCGGCACATGCACATTCTAAGTGACCCCTGCATTGTTCAGTCACTGCACATTCTATGATCTGCATTGTTACAGTCACTGCACATTCTAGTTATCTGCATTGTTACTGTTACTTGCACTTGCTAGTGATCTGGACACTGTTCTGTCACTCTGGCACTTCTAGTGATCTGCATTGTTACTTTCACTGCACATTCTAGTGATCTGCCTGTTTACTTTCCATCTGCACATTCTAGTGATCTGCACTGTTACTGTCCATCTGCACAGTCTAGTGATCTGCACTGTTACAGCACTGCACAATTCTAGTGTAGGCTCGACTGTTACAGTCCGCACATTCTAGTCATCTGCATTGTTACTGTCACTGCACATTCCTATGACCTGCATGTACGCTGCAACATTAGTTGCATGTCAAGTCACTGCACATTCTAGTGATCTGCTTGGTTACATGTCACTGCACATTCTAGTGATCTGCATTGTTATCGCACTGGCTCTATGCTGCATGCATTCAGTTGACATCGTGCATCTGCATTGTTACAGTCACTGCACATTTAGTGACTGCATTTTTACAGTCACTGCAACTTCATTATGATCCTGCATTGTTTTATTGTCACTTGTCCATTCTAGTGATTCTGCAGTGTTACTCGTCACCTGCACTTCTAGTGATTTGCATTGGTTACTGTTTACTGCACATTCTAGTGGATCTGCACTGTTACTGGTCACTGCACATTCTAGTGACTCCTATTGTTACTTTTCACTCACATTCTAGTGATCTGCACTGTTTACTGTCACTTGCCATTCAGTGATCTCACTTTTCTGTCACTTGCACATTCTAGTGATCTCCTGTTACAGTCCCTGCACTTCTAGTGATTCTGCATGTTACAGTCACTGCCCATTCTAGTAATCTGCACTGTTCAGTCCACTGCACATTCTATTGATCTGCTGTGTCAGTCACTGCACATTCCTAGGGATCTGCTGTTACGTCCTGCACAATTCTATGATCTGCACTGTTACAGTCACTCACATTCTATCTAATGATCTGCATTGTTTCGTACTACACATCTACGTGATCTGCATTGTTACAGTCACCTGCACCTTCTAGTGATCTGCACTGCTTACTGTCACTCTGCACATTCTAGTGATCTTCAATGTTACAGTGCACTGCCCATCTAGTGATCTGCATTGTTACAGTCACCTGCAACTTCTAGTGATCTGGCCATGTTACGATTCACTGCACAGTCTAGTGATCTGCACTGTTACTGTCCCTCTGCACATTCTAGTTGACCTGCATTGTTCAGTCATGCACATTCTAGTGATTGGCATTGTTCCAGTCACTGCACTATCTAGTGATCTGCGTTGTTTACTGTCACTGCAACATTCTAGTGATTCATTGTTTCATCATAGACTTTAGTCTAAGTTACAGTCCTGCCATTCTAGTTGATTGCATTGTTCCGTCATCTGCACATTCTAAGTGATCTGCATTGTTCGTCACTGCACATTCTAATGATCTCATTGTTACTGTCACTGCACTCTAAGTGATCTGTCATTGTACGTCACTCTGCACATTCCTAGTGATCTGCATTTGTAACAGTCACTGCACATTCTAGTGATACTCATTGTTACTAGTCACTGCACATTCTAAGTTATTCTGTGATATGCTCATGTTACAGTTAACTTGCACATCTAGTGATCTGCATTGTTACAGTCCTGCACATTCTAGTGATCTGCATTGTTACAGTCACTCCTGCCCATTCTATGATCTGCATGTGTTCTGTCACGCACTTCTAGTGATCTGCATTGTTTACTGTCACTGCACATTCTAATGATCCTGCATTGTTACAGTCACTGCACTTCTAAAAGTGATCTGCACTGTTTAGTCACTCCCATTCTATGTGATCTGCATTGGTTCACAGTCACTGCACAGTTGTAGTGATCTCTGCATTGTTACAGTCACTGCACATTCTAGTGATCTCATTGTTACTGTCCTGGCACATTCTAATGATCTGCATTGTTACTGTCACTTGCACATGTCTAATGGACTGCAACTTTACTGTCCACTCGTCACATTCTAGTGATCTTGCATTGTTGACTGTCACTGCACATTCTAATGAATCTGCATTGTTACAGTCAAACTGCACATTCTAGTGATCTCATTGGTTACAGTCACCTGCACATTCTAGTGATCTGCATTGTTTGTACTGTCAACTGCAAATTCTAGTGATCTGCATTGTACTGTCACTGCACATTCTAGTGATGCTGCATTTTACAGTCCCTGCCATTCTAGTGATCTGCAATAATGTTACTGTCCGCACTTCCGTGATCTGCATTGTTAGTCACTGCACATTCTGTGATCCATGGCCTGTACTAGCTGGTGCAACTATTCATATCGCAACGTGGACCAAACCTGTGGTGATCATTGAATGTGCTGGTGCCAGCTGCTGAGGTTGCCCCCTTTTGGCGATACCACCCGCCAACTAGTGCTCGAGATGGTTAAAGTCCACTAAACAAAATTGAATTGGTTAGCGTGACTTTAACTAGAAAACACCCCATTTACAATTCCATCCACCATTAACCAGTTAGTTTAGTAGTTTAGTACGTTAGTTTATTGAAATGTGGGGTAGGGTCTCAATTTAATTTGCCTTATTGCCCTCAACATATTTATTAATTATGTTTCCTATTATACATTATATTTTAGCCACATGTTTACCATCTGCTTTCCACTGGAGGGGGCAGTGTTTACTGGAGACAGTGCATTATACCCAGGGAATGTCATTGCCCCATTAATCCCACAGGATTAGAACTAGAGGGTCCTGGTCAGTGTGGACAACACCCCAATAATAAATGCTGTAGCTTTGGTGTGTGGAGCTAAGGAAAGAATCAACCGCATTGTGCGTAGTTAGGAAGGATTTATAACAGGAGGATAACAATCATTTAGGCTTTTAGGAAACAGGAATTGGGTTTTTTTTGGTTTGATACCAGTTGAATGAAGAATTAGAATTATTAGAAAGGATAAATGTCCCCATGGTTCAGTCAATACTAGAATCAGGTGATGTAGGAGCCAAGGACCCCACATCACTATGTTATTAGTTTTCTCTTTGTTCTTCTCCCCCATCTGTGATGGGCTTGTTGCTCCGTGTATGATATAGTAGATACATATCAGTCTGACGTTGAACATAATGCGGTACCTTGTGTTTGGTACAAGGATCAGAAAAGAAGAGGCAGTGTAAGGTAAAGATCGATAAAGTGCCCAGATCTATAGAGATCTGAAAGTGATTGGGATCTCAATGTGTGGGACGTTGTGTTGTTCATCTAGATTTCTGCAGGACAAAGCAGAATTGTGTCTATTGTACAGTGTAGACACCTTGGGTTACATTTACCAATGAGAAGCCCCCAGTTGGAAAATAAAAGGTGCCAGTAGAATTATATTACAGGTAAAGTTGTTCCTTTTAACCCTGTAAATAGACGTGAATCATGTTAGACAACATGGATGTAAAGATTTACGTAACATAGAAGTAGATAAAGTAGTTAAATCAGCAGAATATCTAGATAAACGTTAACCCTTTCATATGTATACATTTATAGGACTACAACTCCCAGCAACCTCAGCTAATGGATACGTTCATGGGTTTGATTGGCTAATACTTATTATTATTAAAAGAAAATGAACATTTACATTAGAACTAACGAATATTCAGGGAGATTCAATAAAAGTTCTTATCGTTAAAAATGGGGCTAATTTTGCCCCAACCAATCAGATATTATGTAACATTTGAAAGCTAACATCTGATTGGTTGGGACAAAATTAGCACCATTTTTACCATAAGAACTTTTATTGAATAACCCTGATTGTTCATTATATTATATCGTATTTTCTTATTACTAAAAGAAAAAAAACATTTAAATTAGAACCAGCAAACATTGTTCATTATATTCTATTATATCCCCTTATAAAATTGCTGAATATACAAATCTGCCTGTGTGTAAAGATCAATGACTATAAGGGGAATATAATAGAATATAATGCAACAATGTTTGCTGGTTCTATTTAAATGTTTTTTTTCTTTTAGTAATAAGAAAATACGATATAGAATTATGAACAATCAGGTTATTCATAAAAGTTTCTTATGGTAAAATGGTGCTAATTTTGTCCCAACCAATCAGATGTTAGCTTTCAATTTTACATATATCTGATTGGTTGGGGCAAATTAGCCCCATTTTTATACACGATCAAGAACTTTTATTGAATCTCCCTGAATATTCGTTAGTTTCTAATGTAAATGTTCATTTTCTTTTAATAATAATAAGTATTAGCCAATCAAACCCATGAACGTATCCATTAGCTGAGGTTGCTGGGAGTTGTAGTCCTATAAATGTATACATATGAAAGGGTTAACGTTTATCTAGATATTCTGCTGATTTAACTACTTTATCTACTTCTATGTTACGTAAATCTTAACATCCATGTTGTCTAACATGATTCACGTCTATTTACAGGGTTAAAAGAACAACTTTACCTGTAATATAATCTACTACTGGCACCTTTTATTTTCCAACTGGGGCTTCTCATTGAAATGTAAACCCAAGGTGTCTACACTGTACAATAGACACAATTCTCGCTTTGTCCTGCAGAAATCTAGATGAACAACACAACGTCCACACATTGAGATCCCATCACTCACTTTCAGATCCTCTATGATCTGGGCACTTTATCGATCTTTACCTTACAACTGCCTCTTCTTTTCTTTTCTGATCCTTGTACCAAACCAAGGTACCGCATATGTTCAACGTCAGACTGATATTATCTACTATATCTTTAATATCTATTACACATTGAACACCCTTGTAAGTTAACACATTGTAACACCATTGTACACTAACCTCCAATGCTGCCCAACCAACTGTTCTAGTCAACAATACAGACTCTCAATTCACTCGACCCCCTGCAGAGAGAACTATCCCTCTCCCTCCAAACTACTTAACACTTAGTCCATAATGAGAAGCCCCATTAATACTACTCTCTGCTCCTATTCATTACCATATTTTCTATCCATGTACAAATGTGACTCCCCAGACCAACAGACCTTAGCTTATTCATATTCGCCCTATGGGGACTGTATCAAAAGCCTTTGCAAAATCCAAGTAAACTACATCTACTGCTATTCAGAGTCTAAATTTCTACTTACTTTACTCACTCAAAAGCCAAGCAAGTATAGTTTGACAAGAGTTCTATTCCTCCTAAATCCATGCTGTTACTACTTATATGTCAGTCCTTGAAACATACTCTAGAACATGTTCCCTAATTAAACTTTCCAGGATCTTCCCACCACTGAAGTTAACTTACAGCCTGTAATACCGCGCGCTGTGAACGACGACCCTTTTGAATATTGGAATTACATCACATGCCTTTTCCAATCCGAGGCACAACCACCGGACATGAGGGAATCTGCAAAATAAGAAACAAATGGCCTAGATAAAACTGAACTTACTCCCTAAGTACCACCCGAGGATTATTTTACCGTCCAGGAGATTTATTATATATTACCTTATTTATTCTTTCTGTACCATATCCTCGGTTACAATGGTCTAATAAAACTGAACTTAGCTCCTAAGTACCCGAGGATGTATTTTATCCGGTCCAGGAGATTTATTTAATATTAACCTTATTTAGTTCTTTCTGTACCATATCCTCGGTTACAATGGCCTAGATAAAACTGAACTTAGCTCCCTAAGTACCCCGAGGATGTATTTTATGTCTGGTCCAGGAGATTTTATTAAATTAACCTTATTTAGTTCTTTCTGTACCATATCCTCGGTTACAATGGCCTAGATAAAACTGAACTTAGCTCCCTAAGTACCCACGAGGATGTATTTTATATCCGGTCCAGGAGATTTATTAATATTAACCTTATTTAGTTCTTTCTGTACCATATCCTCGGTTACAATGGCCTAGATAAAACTGAACTTAGCTCCCTAAGGACCCGAGGATGTATTTTATCCGGTCCGGAGAAATTTATTAAATTAACCTTATTAGTTCTTTCTGTACGCATATCCTGCGGTTTACAATGGCCTAGATAAAACTGAACTTAGCTCCCTAAGTACCTGAGATGTATGTTTTTATCTGGTCCAGGAGATTTATTAATATTAACCTTATTTAGTTCTTTCTGTACCATATCCTCGTTACATGGCCTAGATAAAACTGAACTTAGCTCCCTAGTACCCGGGATGTATTGTATCCGGTCCAGGAGATTTATTAATATTAACCTTATTTATGTCTTTTTTCTTGGTAAACAACATAATCCTTGGTTCAATGGCCAAGAAAACTGAACTTAGCTCCCTAAGTACCCCGAGGATGTGTATTTTATCCGGTCCAGAGATTTATTAATATTAACCTTATTTAGTTTTTTCTGTACCATATCCTCGGTTACCAATGGCCTAGATAAAACTGAACTTAGCTCCCTAATACCCGAGGATGTATTTTATCTGGTCCAGGAGATTTATTAATATTAATCCTTATTTAGTTCTTTCTGTACGCATATCCTCGGTTACAATGGCCTAGATAAAACTGGACTTAGCTCCCTAAGTACCCGAGGATGTTTTTAGGGTAATCTGGTCCAGGAGATTTATTAATATTAACCTTATTTAGTTTCTTTCTGTATCCATACCTCGGTTACATGGCCTAGAGATAAACTGACTTAGCTCCCTAAGTACCCGAGGATGTATTTATTATCCGGTCCATGGAGATTATTAATATATACCTATTTAGTTCTTTCTGTACCATATCCTCGTTACAGTGGCCTGATAAACACTGAACTTAGCTCCCTAAGTACCCGAGGATGTATTGTATCTGGTCCAGGAGATTTATTAATATAACCTTATTTAGTTCCTTTCTGTACCATATCCTCGGTTCAAGTGGGCATAGATAAAACTGAACTTAGCTCCCTAAGTACCCCGAGATGTATTTTTATCCGGTCCCAGGAATTTATTAATATTAACCTTATTTAGTGTCTTCTTTCCATATCCCTCGGTTCAATGGCCTATATAAACTAAACTTAGCTCCTAAGTACACCCAGGATGTATTTTAATCTGGTCCAGAGATTTTATTAATATTAACCTTATTTAGTTCTTCTTCTGTACCATATCCTCGGTTTACATGCCTAGATAAAACTGAACTTTAGCTCCCAAGTACCACGAGGATGTATTGTTCCGGTCCAGGAAGATTATTATATTAACCTTATTTAGTTTCTTTTCTGTACCATATCCTCGGTTACAATGGCCTAGATAAAACTAACTTAGCTCCCTAAGTACCCGAGGATGTATTGTATCCGGTCCCAGGAGATTTATTAATATTAACCTTATTTAGTTCTTTCTGTACCAATATCCTCAGTTACAAAGGCCTAGATAAAACGGAACTTAGCTCCCTAAGTCCCGGAATGTGATTTTAATCTGGTCCAGGAGATTTATTAATATTACCTTATTCAGTTCTTTCTGTACCATATCCTCGGGTTACATGGCCTAGATAAAACTAAACTTAGCTCCCTAAGACCCGAGGATGTAATTTTAATCCGGTCCCAGGAGATTTATTAATATTAACCTTATTTAGTTCTTTCTGTAGCCATATCCTCGGTTACAATGGCCAAGATAAAACTGAACTTAGCTCCCTAACCCCGAGGATGTATTTTCCGGTCCAGGAGATTTATTATATTAACCTTATTTAGTTTCTTTCTTTACCATTCCTCAGTTACAATGACCTAGATAAACTGAACGTAAGCTCCCTAAGTACCCGAGGATGTATTTTATCTGGTCCAGAGATTTATAATATTAACCTTATTTAGTTCTTTCTGTACCATACCTCGGTTTACAATGGCCCAGATAAACTGAACTTAGCTCCCTAATACCCGAGGATGTATTGTATCGGTCCAGGAGATTTATTAATTTAACCATATTTAGTTCTTTCTGTACCATAGGCCTCGGTTACAATGGCCTAGATAAAACTGAACTTAGCTCCTTAAATACCCCGAGGATGGTATTTTATCTGGTCCAGGAGATTTATAATATTAACTTATTTAGTTCTTTCTCCTGTACCATATCCTCGGTTACAATGGCCTAGATAAAACTGAACTTAGCTGCCTTAAGGACCCGAGGAATGTTATTTTATCTCTGGTCCGGAGATTTATTAATATTAACCTTATTTATTCTTTCCTGTACCATATCCTCGGTTACAATGGCCTAGATAAAACTGAACTTAGCTCCCTAAGTACCGCGAGGATTACTTTTCATATCTGGTCCAGGAGATTCTATATTAACCTTATTTAGTTCTTTCTGTAACCATAATCCGCTACGGTGGCCTAGATAAAACTGAACTTAGCTCCTTAAGGTACCCAGGATGTATTGTATCCTGTCCAGAATTTATTATATTAACCTTATTTAGTTCTTTCTGTACCTAATCCACGGTTACAATGGCCTAGATAAAATGAACTTAGCTCCCTAATGACCACGAGGATGATTGTATCCGGTCCAGGAATTTATTAATATTAACCTTTTTAGTTCTTTCTGTACCATATCCCCGGTTCCAAATGGCCTAGATAAAACTGACTTAGCTCCCTAAGACCCGAGGATTATTGTAATCCGGTCCCGGAGATTTTAGTTAATATTAACCTTATTTAGTTTTCTGTACCATATCCACCACGATTACAATGGCCCGATAAAACTGAACTTAGCTCCCGAAGACCCGAGGATGTATTGTATCCGGTCCAGAGATTTAACTAATATTAACCTTATTTAGTTCTTTCTGTACCATAATCCTTGGTTACAATGGCCTAGATAAAACGGAACTGAACTTAGCTCCCTAGATACCCCGAGGATGTATTTTATCTGGTCCAAATTTATTAATCATTAACCTTATTTAGTTCTTTCTGTACCATATCCTCTGTTACAATTGGCCTAGATAAAACTGACTTCGCTCCCTAAGTACCCGGGATGGTATTTTTATCCGGTCCGCCAGGATTTACTAAATTAACCTTATTTAGTTCTTTCTGTACATAACCCGGTTACAGGCCTAGATAAAACTGAAACTTAGCTCCTAATACCCGAGGATGTATTTTTATCCTGGTCCAGGAGATTTATTAATATTAACCTTATTTATTCTGTCTGTAACATATCCGCGGTTACAATGGCCTAGAATAAAACTGAAACTTAGCTTCCCTAAGTACGCCGAGGATGTTTTTTATCTGGGTCCAGGAAGCTTTATTAATATTAACCATTCTTATTTAGTTCTTTCTGTACCATATCCGCGGTACAATGGCCTGATAAAACTGAACTTAGCTCCCTAGACCCGAGATGTATTTTATTCTGGTCCAGGAGATTTATTATATTAACCTTATTTATTCTTTCTGTACCATATCCTCGTTTACAAAGGCCAGATAAACTGGAACGTTAGCTCCCTAAGTACCCCAGGATGTATTGTATCCGTCCATGAGATTATTAATATTAAAACCGTTATTTAGTTCTTTGTCTGTACCATATCCTCTGTTTACAATGCCTAGATAAAACGAACTTAGCTCCCTATTACCCGGGATGTCATTTTATCCTTCGCAGGGATTTATTAATATTAACCTTATTTATTTTCTTTACTGTACCATATCCTCGGTTACACAATGGCCTAGATAAAACTGAACTTAGCTCCCTAAGTACCCGAGAGGTTTTTTATATCTGGTCCAGGAGATTTATTAATATTAACCTTATTAGTTCTTTCTGTACCATATCCCTCATTACAAATGCCCTAGATAACTGAACTTACTCCCAAGAACCGAGATGTATTTTTCCGGTCCGGAGATTTATCTAATATTAACCCTTATTTAGTTCTTCTGTCCATATCCTCGGTTACAATGGCCTGGATAAACCTGAACTTAGTCCCTAGTACCCGAGATTGTATTTTTATCCAGGTCCGGAGATTTTATAATATTAACCTTATTTAGTTCTTTACTGTACCATATCCTCAGTTACCATGACGCTAGATCAACATGAACTATGCTCCCTAAGTACCCGAGGATGTATTTATCTGGTCCAGGAGATTTATTAATTAACCTATTAGTTCTTTTCTGTACCATATCCTCGTTACAATGACCTAGTAAAACTGAACTTAGCTCCCAAGTACCAACCCGAGATGTATTTTATCTGGTCCATGAGATTTATTAATATTAACCTTATTTAGTTCTTTCTGTACCATATCCTTGGTTACAAGGGCCTAGATAAAACTGACTTAGCTCCCTAGTACCCCGAGGAGTGTATTGTATCCGTCCAGGAGATTTATTAATATTAACCTTATTTAGTTCTTTCTGTACCATAATCCTCGGTTACAATGGCCTGATAAAACTGAACTTAGCTCCCTAAGTACCCGGTGAATGTATTGTATCCGGTCCAGGAGATTTAATATAGTAACCTATTTAGTTCTTTCTGTACCCATATCCTCGGGTTACAATGGCCTAGATAAAACTGAACTTAGCTCCCTAAGTTACCCGAGGATGTAATTGTAATCCGGTCCAGGAGATTTATTAATTTAACCTTATTTAGTTCTTTCTGTACCATAATATCCTCGTTACAATGGCCTAGATAAAACTGAACTTAGCTCCCTAGTACACACCGAGGTTGTATTTGTATCCGGTCCAGGAGATTTACTAATATTAACCTTCTTTAGTTCTTCTTTCTGTACCATATCCTCTAGTTACAATGGCCTAGATAAAACTGAACTTAGCTCCCTAAGTACCAACCGGATGATATTTTATCTGGTCCAAGGAGTTTTATTAAAGTTAACCTTATTTAGTTCTTTCTGTACCATATCCTCGGTTACAATGGACCTACATAAAACTGAACTTAGCTCCCTAAGGACCGCGAGGATGTATTGTTTATCCGGTCCAGGAGATTTATTAATATTAACCTTATTTAGTCTCTTTCGGTACCAGTAGTCCTCGGTTATAACAGTGAACTTGAATCTTTTATACCATATTGCTACTATACTCTAGATATCTGTACTTGGATCTTATAGTGTGTCATAAGAGGGGGAAACAATGCAAAGACATTTGCTTTATCGCCATCCTCCGTAACGAACCTTAATCCCCATTAATTAATGGTTCAACATTCCAGCTCCTCATCTTCCTATTATTAACCATTGCTAGTGCATTCGTTTGTTTTCAAACGCTTAACAAGAGGATTTTAAAAATTAATCTGCAGTAATGTCATGAATGAGATGCTTAGACATGTTACCTGTGAGTACAATATTCATATCTGTGTATAGTCACCTACTATCTTCCCGTCCCTCCCCCTCCCTCACTCCTGAGTTCGCACATCACGCTCAGTGACTGTACAGATGGCTGAATATATAAACATTCCTTCTACTACGCGCAGATCTTGTTGTTTTCCGTTCTGGATATTTCCTTCCTCCCCAGCGCAGTTCATTAAGTCTCCTATGTCTAACGTTCCTGCCATAAACACAGGAATAATTACAAGAAACTTTTCATTTTATATATGTTACCGGCAGGAAAAGACATTTTAATTGGCTTTACTGTATTAGTAAATATTGCAAAAGAATAAAAGGATTGTGTTTGTTCTTAAAAGAAAAACACTACGTCCATGGGAATTCAGAATGTGAACAGAGGGTCGAAGAGGGACAGGAACGCAACCACACATATCAACACCCATTGTCTACATCTGCGTCCAGCTGGACCAACTCCATCCACCAATCATATCCAGAACAATATATTCATGTTGGGTGGGGGCAGATACTTTGTATGAAAACAAGGGACTCGGAAAACAAAATTACAGTCACTGCACATTCTGTGATTCTGCATTGTTACACGTCACTGCACTGTCTAGTAATCTGCACGTTACAGTCCTGCAACAGTCTAGTGATCTGCACTTTACAGTCCACTGCACATCTAGTGATCTGCATTGTTACTGTCACTGCACATTCTAGTGATCTCTTGTCTTCACTGCTTTAGTGTTCATACTGTCACTGCCCATTCTAGTGATCTCTTGTTCTCCTTACTTTGTGTCTCATTCTGTCCTGTACTCATTCTAGTGGTCGGCACTGTTACGTCACTGCACATTCTAGTGAATCTGCATTGTTACTGCACTGCACATCTAGATTGTCTGCATTGTTACTGTCACTGTACTTCTATGAGCTGCATTGTTAACGTCAACTGCCTTCTAGGATCTGGCACTGTTACTGTCACTGCACATTCTAATGATCTGCATTGTTAACTGTCCTGCACATTCTGTGACCTGGCATTGTTTACAGTCACTGCACATTCTAGTGATCTGCTTGTTTCTGTCACTGCACATTCAGGATCTGCATGTTTACTGTCACTGTCATTCTAGTGATACTTCATTGTTCAGTCACGCACATTCTAGTGATCTGCACTGTTACTGTCCTGCACATTCTAGTTGATCTGCATTGTTACTGTCACTGCACATTCTAAGTTGACCTGCATTGTTACGTCACTGCACTTCTGTGATCTGCATTGTTAGTCACTGCAACATTCTATGGAGCTGCATTGTTTACTGTCACTGCACATTCTAGTGATCTGCACTGTACTGTTTCCCACTGTACATTCTAGTGATCTGCATTGTTACTGTCACTGCACCTTCTAGTGATGCTGGCTTGTTACTACTGTCACTGCACATTTAGTGATCTGCACTGTACTGTCACTGTACATTCTCAGTGATCTGCACTGTTACTGTGACTGCGACATTCTAGTGATCTGCCTTGTTACAGTCACTGCACATTCTAGTGAATCTGCATTGTTACCAAGTCACTGCACATCAATGATCTGCATTGTTACTGTCACTGCACTTCGTAGTGATCTGCACTGTTCTGTTACTGCACATTCAGTGATCTGCCTGTTACTGTTCTGCCATTCTATGATCTGCACTGTTACAGTACTCAACTGCACATTCTAGTGATCGCATTGTTACTGTACTGCACATTCTAGTGATCGGCATTGTTACGGTCACTGCACAATTCTAGTGATCTTCATTGTTACTGTCACCTGCACATTCTAGTGATTTCTGCATTGTTACTGTCACTGCACATTCTGAGTTGGATCTCAACTGTTACTGTCACTGCACATCTAGTGATCTGCAACTGTTACTGTCACGTAACATGCTAGTGATCTGCACTGTTACCTGTTACCACATTCTAGTGATCGTGCATTGTTACTGTCACTGCACATTCTAGTGATCTGCATTGTTACAAGTCACTGCACATTCTAGTGATCTGCATTGTTCCAGGCACTTGCACTTCTAGTGATCTGCATTGTTACTGTCACTGCACCTTCTAGTGATCTGCACATTGTTACAGTCACTGCACATTCTAGTGATTCTGCACTGTTACTGTCACTGCACATTCTATGATCTGCATTGTTACTGTCACTGCACATTCTAGTGATCTGCATTGGTTACAGTCACACTGCACATTCTAGTGGTCTGCATTGTTCAGTCACTGCACATTCTAGTGATCTGCCATTGTTCTGTCCCTGCACATTCTTATGATCTGCATTGTTACTGTCCTGGCACATCTAGTGGATCTGCAACTGTTACCTGTCACTGCACATTCTAGTGACTGCATTGTTACTGTCACTGCACATTCTGAGTGATCTGCATTGTTACTGTCCGCACATTCTATGTGATCTGCACTGTACTGTCACGCAGCATTCTAGTGACTGCATGTGTTACTGTCCTCGCACATTCTAGTGAGCTGCACTGTTACTAGTCACTGCACATTCTAGTTATCTGCACTGTTACTGTCACTGCACATTCTATAGTGGTCGTTCACTGTTACTATGTACTGCACATTCTAGTGTCTGCACTGTTACTAAACATGTCTACATTCCTTACATCGCTATCCTCTATGCTCCCCCTCCTCCTTCTCCTCCTCCGTTGTGTTCTAGCCCCAGATCCCTAACTCTCTATCTACCCTGTGTCGTTAATGTTCCCCTCCCCCCATACCTGTTAAAATCTCCTCCAACCCCCTAGCCAGCTCTTCTCCCCCAAAACTTCACCATCACCATTGAGTGCAATCCGTACTACTAAAGGGCTTATCCAACATGAAAGAGTCCCAGTTCTCCAAAAAAAACCCAAACCCCATCTCCTACCACACCACGCTCTTCGCACGCTTTATACTCCTGAGCCCCCGTTGCGCTCCCTAGCGTAGCACGTGGCTGGCGTAGTATTTCTGAATCACTACCCTGGAGGTTCCTTGCTTTTAACTTGGCCCCTATTCTCTGGAAATCATTTTTAAGGACCTCACCGTCCACCTCTAACTTTGTCATTGCACCATGTGAAACCAAGGCCCCGCCGGGTCTCTCCCCAGCCCCACCACCTACTCTGTTCACACGATCCACCACACCTTCGAACACACACCAGCAGACAACCACTGTCGGCATGCGTGTCACGTGCACATTCTAGTGATCTGTCACTGTTACTGTCACGGCACATTCTGTGTTCTGCACTGTTACTGTTCACTGCACATTCTAGTGATCTGCATTGTTACAAGTCACTGAACATTCTATGGGGATCTGCATTGTTTACAGTCACTGCACATTCTGGGATCTGCATTGGTTACAGTCACTGCACAATTCTATTGATAAACTTGCATTGTTCCAGTCCCTGCAACATTTAGGGATCTGCATTGTTACGTCACTGCACATTCTAGTGATCTGCATTGTTACTGTCACTGCACTTCAGTGATTCTGCATTGTTACAGTCACTCACATTCTGTGCTCTGCATTGTTACGTCCTACGCACATTCTAGTGATCTGCACTGTTACTGTCCACTGCACTGTCTAGTGATCTGCATTGTTACTGAACGTCCACGCACCATTCTCGTGGTCTGCACTGTTACTGTTATGCACATTCTAGTGACTGCATTGTTATCAGTCACTTCACATTCTAGTGATCTGCATTGTTACAGTCACTGCCACTTCTATAGGGATCTGCATTGTTTACAGTCACTGCACATTCTGTGATCTGCATTGTTACTGTCGCACTGCACATTCTGTTGATCTGCCTGTTACTTTCATCTTTATGCACATTCAGTGATCTGCACTGTTATATCACGCACATTCTAGGGTCTTGCATTTTACGCACTATGCACATTCTAGTGACTGGCCATTGTATAGTCACTGCACATTCTAGTGATCTCATTGGTACAGTCCTGCACATTCTAAGTGATCTGCATTGTTACTGTCACTGCACATTCTAAGTGACTGCACTGTTACTGTCACTGCACATTCTAAAGTGATCTGCATGTTCTGTCCAGCTTGCACATTCTAGTGATCTGCATTGTTACTGTCACTGCACATTCTTTGATACTGCCACTGTTACTGTTCACTGCACAGCTCTAGTGATCTGCATTGTTCTGTCACTGCCATTCTAGTGATCTGCACTGTTACTGTCACTGCACATTCTAAGTGATCTGCACTGTTTACTGTCACTGCACATTCTATGTCTGCACTTGTTTACTGTTACGCACATTCTAGTGGTCTGCACTGGTTACTAGAACATGGTCTCAATGCCGATCCTTATCCTCTATGCTCCCCCCTCTCTATGCTCCCTCTCCTTCTCCTCCGTGTGTTACTAGCCCCAGATCCTAACTTCTCTATCTACCCCTGTGTAGTTAAATGTTCCTCCTCCCCCCATACCCTGTTTAAAATCTCCTCCAACCCCCTAGCCATCTTCTTCCCCAAACAGTTTGCACCATCACTTGAGGTGCATCCGTCACTACTAAGGGCCTGTAGCCACGAAAAGCAGCCCATTCTCTTACAAAAAACCCAAACCCCACTCCTTACACCACTCTCTTCAGCCACGCATTTATACGCCTGACTCCCGTTGCCTCCCTATCGTAGCACGTGGCTGCGGTAGTCATTTCTGAAATGCACTACCCTTGTAGGTCCTTGCTTTTAACTTGGCCCCTAATTCTCGAGAAATCATTTTTAAGAAGACCTCACCTCCACCTCTAACTTGTCATTGGCCACCAATGTGAACCAAGGCCGCCGGGTCACTCTCCCAGCCCCACCCAATACTCTGTCTACACGATCCAACCACATGTCGACGCTAGCACAGCAGCAACACACTGGTTCGGCATGCAGATGTCACTGCCACTTCTAGTGATCTCACTGTTACTGTCACTAACTGTCACACATTCTAGTGGGTCTGCACTGTTTACTGTTTCTGCTGCCATTCTAGTGGTCTTGCACTGTTACGGTGTGACTGCACATTCTAGTGGTTCTGCATTGTTACAGTCACTGCACATTCTAGTGATCTGCATTGTTACAGTCCTGACATTCTAGGGATCTGCATTGTTACAGTCACTGCACATTCTAGGGAACTCGGCATTGTACAGTCACTGCACATTTAGTGAATCACTGGCATTGTTACAGTCACTGCACATTCTAGGGGATCTGCATTGTTACAGTCACTGCACATTCTAGTGGATCTCATGTTACTGTCACTGCACATTCTAGTTATCTGCATTGTTACAGTGCACTGCACATTCTAGTATCTGCATTGTTACAGTCACTGCACATTCAGTGACTGCACTGTTACTGTCCCTGCACATTCTAGTGATCTGCATTGTTACTGTCACTATGCCATTCTAGTGGTCTGCACTGTTACTGTTCTGGCACCTTCTATGATCTGCATTGTTACAGTCACTGCAACATTCTAGTGATCTGCATTGTTTACAGTCACTGCACATTCTATGTGATCTGCATTGTTACAGTCACTGCACATTCTAGTGATCTGCATTGTTTACTGTCACTGCAACATTCTATTGAGCGCAACTGTACTTTCACTGCACATTCTATTGATCTGCACTGTTACAGTCCACTGCACATTCTAGTTGTCTGCATTGTTACGTCCACGACATTCTAGTGATCTGCATTGTTAGCCTGATCAGACTGCATGTTACATCTGCACTTAGTGATCTGCATTGTGTACGTCCACTGCACTTTCAGGGATCTCGTTAGCCATGCCTCTGGAACTGCGTACATTCTCAATTCTGTGATCTGCATTGTTACTGTCACTGCACATTCTAGTGATCTGCATTGTTACGTCACTGCACATTCAGTAGGGATCTGCACTGTTACTGTCACTGCACTTCTAGTGGTCTGCACTTGTTACATTCACTGCACATTCTAGGGATCTGCATTTGTACAGTCACTGCACAGTACTATGACTCTCACTTTTACAGTCACTGCACTTCTAGTGATCTGCACGTTTACTGTTGCACCCCCCCCCCCCGCACATTATATGATCGCACTGTTACGTCACTGCAACATTCACCGTGATCGTCATTACTGTCACTGCACATTCTAGTGGTCTGCACTGTTACTGTTAACTGCACACTTCTAGTGATCTGCATGTTACAGTCAACTGTACATTCTAGTGGTCTGCATTGTTACAGTCCCATTCAGGATCGATTCAGTCTGACTTAGTGATCTGCATTTTCAGCTCACTGCACATGCTAGTGATCTGCATTGTTACAGTCACTGCACATCTATGTGACTGCATTGTTACAGTCACTGCACTTCTAGGATCTGCATTGTTACAGTCACTGCACATTCTAGTGATCTTCATTGTCGTCACTGCAACTTCTAGGATCTTGCATGTGTTACCAGTCACTCGCACTTCTAGTGATCTGCATTGTTCGTCATGCACTTTGTTATCGAGTGTACTGCACTGCATTCTCGGGATCTGCATGTGTACAGTCCTCTGGCACATTCTAGTGATCTGCATTGTTACAGTCACTCGATCACGACTTCTAGGGTATCTGTCATTGCTACCGTCACTGCACATCTAGGGATCTGCATTGTTACAGTCCACTCCTTCTAGGTGATCTGCATTGTTCTGTACGCACATTCCTATGAATCTGCACTGTTAAAACTGTCACTTGCACAATTTTCCCCCTAGTGATCTGCATTGTTATTTCCACATGCACATTCTATGACTGCAAACTGTTTACTTTCACTGGCACATTCTAGTGATCCTGCACTGTACTGTCACTGACAATCTAGTGATCTGCACTGTTACTGTCACTGCACATATCTAGTGATCTGCACTGTTACACGTCACTGCACATTCTAGGTGATCTGCCTGTACAGTCACTGCACATTCTAGTATCTGCATTTTTTACTGTCTCGACATGCACATTCTAAGTGACCTGCATTGTTACAGTCACTGCACATTCATGATCTGCATTGTTACAGTCACTGCACATTCCAGTTATCTGCATTGTACTGTTACTTGCACTTCTAGTGATTCTGACACTTTCCTGTCACTCTGCACATTCTAGTGATCTGCATTGTTACTATTCACTGCACATTCTGTGATCTGCCTGTTTACTTTCATCACTGCACTTCTAGTGATCTGCACTGTTACTGTCCATCTGCACATGTCTAGTGATCTGCACTGTTACAGTCACTGCACAATTCTAGTGACTGACATGTTACATCCCGCAACATTCTAGTAATTCTGCATTGTTACTGTACTGCCATTCTATGCCTGTGTACGTCCTGCACATTTAGTCTATTTCAAGTCACCTGCACATTCTAGTGATCTGCATTGTACTGTCACTGCACATTCTAGTGATCTGCATTGTTATCCACGCCATCTAAGGATCTGCATTGCTTACTAGTCCGCACATCGGTGACTGCATTGTTACAGTCACTGCACATTCTAGTGATCTGCATTTTTACAGTCACTGCAATTATCTATGATCCTGCATTGTTTTACTGTCACTTGTCACATTCTAGTGATCTGCGTGTTACCTGTCACCTGCACATCTAGTGATTTGCATGGTTCTGTTTACTGCACATTCTAGGTGGGATCTGCACTGTTACATGGTCACTAGCACATTCTAGTGATTCGCATTGTACTTTTCACCTGCACATTCTAGTGATCTCACTGTTACTGTCACTTCTGCCATATCAGTGATCTGTCACTTTTCTGTCACTTGCACATTCTAGTGATCTCACTGTTTACAGTCACCTGCACTTCTAGTGATCTGCATGTTACAGTCACTTGCCCATTCTAGTAATCTGCCCTGTTACAGTCCACTGCACATTCTATTGATCTGCATTTCCAGTCACTGCACATCCTAGGGATCTGCTGTTCCGTCCTGCACAAATTCTATGATCTGCACTGTTACAGTCAACTCACATTCTATAATGATCTGCATTGTTATCAGTACTACACATTCTAGTGATCTGCATTGTTACAGTCCTGCACCTTCTAGTGATCGCACTCTTACGTCACTCTGCACATTTAGTGATCTTGCATGTTACAGTGTCACTGCCATCAGTGATCTGCATTTTACAGTCCTCATGCACTTCTAGTGATCTGCCACTGTTACATTCACTGCCATCTAGTGATCTGCATGTTACGTGTCCCTGCACATTCTAGTGACCTGCATTGTTACAGTCATGCACATTCTAGTGATATGGCATTGTTCAGTCACTGCACATATCTAGTGATCTGCGTTGTTTACTGTCACTGCAACATTCTAGTGATCTCTTGTTTCATTGCACATTTATCGAATGTCATCCTGCCATTCTAGTGATCTGCATTGTTTCCACGTCATCTGCACATTCTAATGTGATCTGCATTGTTACGTCACTGCACATTCTATGATCTTCATTGTTATGTCACTGCACTCTAAGTGATCTGCATTGTATGTCACCTGCACATTCCTAGTGATCTGCATTGTTACAAGTCACTGCACATTCTAGGATACTGCATTGTTACTAGTCACTGCACATTCTAAGTTCTCATGTCTGTCTGCTCTAATGACTCATGTTACAAGTTACTTGCACATTCCTAGTGATCTGATTGTTTACAGTCACCTGCACATTCTAGTGACTGCATTGTTACAGTCACGCCACTGCCCATTCTAGTGATCGCATTTTCTGTCACTGCACATTCTAGTGACGCATTGTTTTACTGTCATCTGCACATTCTCATGATCTGCATTGTTACAGATCACTGCACCTTCTAAGTGATCTGCACTGTTTAGTCACGGCTCCCTTCTATGTGATCTGCATTGGTTCCAGTCACTGCACAGTGTAGTGATCTGCATTGTTACAGTCACTGCACATTCTAGTGATCTTGCATTGTTACTGTCCTGCACATTCTAATGATCTGCATTGTTACTGTCACTGCACATTCTAATGATCTGCAACTTGTTACTGTCACTCGTCACATTCTAGTGATCTTGCATTGTTTACTGTCACTGCACATTCTAATGATCTGCAATTGTTACAGTCACTGCACATTCTAGTATCTGCATTGGTTACAGTCACTGCACATTCTAGTGATCTGCATTGTTGTACTGTCAACTGCAAATTCTAGTGATCTGGCAATTGTTACTGTCACTGACATTCTAGTGATGCTGCATTTTTACAGTCCCTGCCATTCTAGTGATCTGCAACTCATGTTACTGTCACGCACTTGCTGTGATCTTGCATTGTTAGTCACTGCACATTCTAGTGATCCGAATGGCCTGTACGTAGCTGGTGCAAGCTATTCAATATCGCAAGTGGACCAACCTGTGTGATATTGAATGGCTGGTGCCAGCTGCTGAGGTGCCGCCTTTTGCGATACCCGCCCAACTAGTGCTGAGCATGTTAAAGTCACTAAACAAAATTGAATTGGTTAGCGTGACTTTAACTAGAAAACACCCCCATTACAATTCCACCATTAACCAGTTAGTTAGTAGTTAATAGTTAGTTGTTATTGAAATGTGGGTACGGGGTCAGTCAATTTAATTTGCCTTATTGCCTCAACATCTTTATTAATTATGTTTCCTATGTAATACATTATATTTTTAGCCACATGTTTACCTCTGCTCTCTCCACTTGAGGGTGGCATGTTTCTGGAGACAGTGCATTATACCCAGGGAATGTCATTGCCCCATAATCCCACAGGATTAGGAACTAGCGGGGTCCTGGTGCAGGTTGGACAACACCCCATATAAATGCTGTAGTTGGTGTGTGGAGCTAATGAAAATCAACCACCGCATTGTGCGTGATGTTAGGAAGGATTTATAACAGGAGGATACAATCATTTAGGCTTTTAGGAAACAGGAATTGGTTTTTTTTGGTTTGATACCAGTTGAATGAAGAATTAGAATTATTAGAAAGGATAAATGTCCCCATGGTTCAGTCAATACTAGAATCAGGTGATGTAAAGCCAAGGACCCCACATCACTAGTTATTAGTTTTCTCTTGTGTTCTTCTCCCCCATCTGTGATGGGCTTGTTGCTCCGTGTATTAAAATTGCTGAATATACAAATCTGCCTGTGTGTAAAGATCAATGACCACAGATTTACCAACTAATTGTAGTGTGTTGTGTAAAGAGTCTCATGTTTTACTTATGTAAAGGTTTAGGGCTACGCCCCACTCAGCGTTTTTAAGAGTTTGCGCACGCGTTTTGCGTCCACAAAAGCGATTTCCCATGCGCATGCGATTGCGCATCCGTTTCCGTTTTGGTAGCGCACGCGTTAACGCCATAACGGAAAACGGCAAAACGCACAAGAATGACGCACACAACCGCGTGCGATAACGCTCACGATTGCGTGCATGATTCAGTGCGTTGTAGTGGGGCCATAGCCTTAATAATATTTACTACAATAAATAGGATAATAATAATAGGATGGAGAAAAAGAGACACGGTTTATCTCTGATACTGTTGTTGTGATACTGTTGTTGTGATACTGTTGTTGTGATACTGTTGTTGTGATACTGTTGTTGTGATACTGTTGTGATACTGTTGTTGTGATACTGTTGTTGTGATACTGTTGTTGTGATACTGCTGTTGTGTTGTGATGGATTGTAACATTTTTGTACTTTATTTAGAAAAAACACATCGATCTCTGCCTTGAAGGGACCCAACAATTCTGCAAAGAAGATTGTTTCCTATCAGATCCATGTGTATGGGTTGATTAGTTTATATGATTCTTGTTATGTAGGATAATTGTTCTTGGGATTGATTTAGTGCACAGGTTAGAAATACTTAATAAAGTGAATATATCTGTTGTATTCAATTAGATCAACTGGACTTGAAATGTAGTTCTTGAAGACGTTTCGCTAGTCATCCGACTGGCTTTCTCAATTCAGAATGACTTGTACAAGAATCTGTGGCAATTATGTACCCTGGAGAATCCCAAATAATTTGGCTTAAAGAGACAAATTCCTGTTCTTTCTATTTCTTTTTCTTCTTCCGTTTTATTCTTCCCCTTTTTTGACCGTATCTCCTCCCACAGTTTTTGAGCTAGAGACGTGAAGTTCAGTACAGACGTGCGGGGCATATAGGAGAAGTGTGCTATCTTCTAGCTAAGGAATCCGCGGAAGCGTTACGGCGTTATCGGCGAATTCCCGGACATTTTTTCCCATAGACTATAATGGTAACAATCCTCAAATGTGGATATTTCATAACAATTTGTTTCATGGTCATAAATACAAATGGTGATACCCCCAACCCCCCCACACAGACCCAGGTACACACAGCTACTGTCCTACCTTTCCATTCCCATGGAAGCCATATTTAAAGGCTAACTAAAGTCAAAAAAACTAATTTAGATTTATCCTCAATAAAAGATAGTTTTATGGTTATAAACACAAAAAAGACATATCCCCTCAACCAGACCCAGGTACACACACCTACTGATTCTACTTTATCCCAGTTACTGTTCTTGGTGCAGCCATATGTAAAGGGAGAACTATAAGTCAAAAACCAACTAATTTAGATGTATTCTCAATCTTAAAAGATAGTTTTTGGTTGCCTAGTTAACATCACGAAAAGACATACCCCACTCAATGAGCTAGACCCAGTACGCAATACTACTGATTCCCCTGTATGACTATCCCCATTACCCCGGTGTCCGGCTACCGCTCATACTTAATAAGTGGTTAACTAAAGTCAAAAAAACTACATTTAGAATTTATGCTCAATTAAAAGATAGTGTTATGGGTATAAATTATAAACACAAAAAAAGACATTACCCTTCACCCAAGACACAGGTACCACACACTACTGATCTTACTTATCCATACTTGTGGCGTGCCACCAGATAAAAGGGTCAACTAAAGGCAAAAAAACTAATTAGATTTAGTCCTCAATATAAAATATGTTTTCTGCGTTGGTGTTTGTAAATTCACATATAAAATGAACCATACCCCCCTCTAACCTTTTAGTATCCCAGGTACAACGATTGTTTTTGTGGTGTGTTTTTCTATGCGATCTACTTATCCTTTATCTGGTGGATGCCATACTTAAAGGTTGGTCAACTAACGTCAATACATAACCTAATTATGATCTTATGCTCAATAACTCCAATAGTTTTAGCGTTTGTAATTGTAAAAACACTAAAAATGACATACCACCTCATTCAACCAGGACCCTCGGTTACACCCACCTATGCTGACCTACTCTTTCCCGACTTCATGGAAGCCATATTTATAAGTGGTAAACTTAATAGTAAAAAATACTATTTAGATCGGTCCTTTATCATTCAATGAAAACGATCTTTTTTTAGTTGATGGTTGTGTAAACACAAAAAAGACATTACCCCCCTCAACTCAGATCCTCAGATACAAACCACTACTGATTCTACTTAGTCATTGACTGTGTTGCCATACTTAAATGGGTATCAAATGTAAAAAAACTAATTTAGATTTATTCTCAATAAAAGATAGTCTTCTTCAGTTGTAAATCACAAAAAAAGACATTACCCGCTCTAACATGATCCCAGGGTACTACCATCCTATTGATCTCTTTATACTATGACTGTGGCCGCCCATATTTAATAGGCAGGTAACTACAGTAATAATTAATAACTAATTTAGATTTATCCTCTAATAAAAAAGCTATTTTTTATTGTGTTGTGTAATACTACAAAAAATGAATCATAACCCCTTCTCAATATAGGACCCATGCCGATGTACGGACAACACCTACTGAGCTACTGACCATTTACTGTGGTCAGCGCATACTTAAAGTGGTAACTAAAGTCATTAGAAAACTATATTTCGATTTATTCTCAATAAAGATAGTTTTATGGTGATATTGGTAAACCCAAAAAAATGCATAACCCTGCTAGCCTAGTACGACATGGTAACGCTACCCGACTATCGACCTAGATCTACTTACCGATACTTGGTGCCCCAATGCACATACTTAATAGTGGTAATAAAGTCAAAAAATACGAATTTAGATGTATTCTCAATAAAGATAGGGTGTTTTTATGGTTATAAAAACTAAATAGAAAAAGACATCTACCTTCTCACTCCGGATCCTCAGGTGTACCACATACCTACTGAGTCTACTTATCACTATTACTGTGGCAGCCATACTTAAAGTGGTAACTAAATGTCAAAAAAATTTGTGTCTAAGTTAGATTTATTTCATATAAGATAGTGTTATGGTTGTTTCAATACACGCAATTAATAGCTCATACCCTCCTCATCAAAGCCCATGTGCTATGACAATGTCTCTGATCTTCTACTTATCCCGTTACGTGTGTCCGCGCATACTTAAAGTTCGTGTAACTAAAGTCTTAAAAGATAATTTTTAGATTTTCTCAATTAAAATGTATAAGTGCTCGTTTTATGGTTTGTAAACTACAAATAAAGACTATATCCCTCTCTCAATCACAGACTCAGGTACACCCTACGCTCTGACATATCCTTTCATCCCATGTTGAAGTCCATATTTAAAGCTGGTTGTGAATTATATTATATTAATAAAACAGCATATATTTAGATTTATACCGTCAATAAAGATAGTTTATGTTGTAATACACAAAAAATGTATATATCCCCTCATACTCAGATCTCCAGGTACACTACACTATGATTCTACTAGTTCCATAGCTGTGGCAGACCATATTATAAAGGGTGTGTATTGCTTTCAAGTTTTTGAGTGTGGCTTTGGCTGTTTTTTTTTTTTTTTTTTTCTCTACTCTCTCATTCAAGCGAGATCCCGATGTTGTAAAATTCAATATAATAACTTTTAACATTGGTTTGCTTTATGAGCTTGACTTTTTATCCATGTGACTTTGTTGTTCTCCAGGAGCGCTTATTATTTTTTTTTAGTATATGTGGGCTATAACTAGAAGTGAAAAATAAAAAAATGAACTTTTTTGTTTTTGTCTTTTGTTTTGATTGTTTATTATTTCGATTTTTTGGTTTTGGAGGTCTCTTGTTTTTGTTTTGTTGTTGTGGATTGTTGTTAATTGTTTTTTTGGATGGATTTTTGATTCTTTGTTGTGAGATGTTTTCTGTTGTTGGGATTGCGTATTTGCGTATTGTTTGTTGTGATGATTTTTTTTTGTTTGTTTTGTATTTTGGTGGGGATTGTTTTTTTGTTGGTGTTGTGGTGGTTTTGCGTTGTGGTTTGGTTCGCCCCTTGTCAGCTTCCTCGCCCCCCCCCCTGGGGTTTTTCCCCTATGTTGTTGTTGGTTTTTGTTTGGTTCGTGCTTGTTTTTGTCTTTTTGGGTTTGTCTAAGTTATCGCGTTTATCCTCAATAATAGATGATCAGTTTTGATTGTGTTCATTACCCTTTTCTATATTATGATTTTCTTATGCATTTTATAATATACACTGGTTTTTGCTTTTTATCTAGTTAATTAGATTGTCATAATACACAATTAAAGACCCATACCCCTCTCTAACCTAGGAGTTAGATACTCTATTGGTATTTTATGGTTTGACACACACTTTTATGTGTCTGATGTCTGACTTGAGCCATTACTTGTCTGGACCTAAGTCAATTCTAGACATACTTTAATATGGCAGTGTAATCTTCTAAAGTAATAAGTGTAAAAATAAAGCCTATGATCTATGTCCATAATCAATTTCTTATGCTTCAGACCGTGCCATGTGTGCTACTACTGTTCCTGCCATTCCTTGCCTCATTCTATTTGATTCCTCCACCTTCCTTCCCATTCATATTTGCATGGTGCATATTTCCAAGGTGTTTATTTTTATTATTATCGCTCAAACAATAATAAATACTATTTTGAGCTATATCATCAACAATAGTTTTGTTTTTTTTTAACCCCTCATGTGGGCACAGGGGTACACACATCCTACTCGACCTGAGTATCCCTTATGGTGGCCCAGCCATATTCTAGTAGGGTAAAAAGGAATAAAAAAAAAACGAATTTTGAGTCCCAATCATCAAAAAAAATTTGGTTTTGTTGGTGTACTGCCAAATGATCCGGACACACACACCAACGGAGACAGGTACCATCATCTATGAGGTGGCAATCAGATTTTAAAGGGTGTAAGTAAAAAGTTTAGAAGGCCCCTATTTATATGGTATTAGTAAAAAAAAAAAACACATTTTGATCAACCACCCTACAAAAAAGGTAAGGTCTGTCTAATCCACCAATCTGCATGTAAGGGTCCACACAAACAAACTATGAACTTACCTCCAAAGTCATGTGACCGCCATTATTAAGGGTCAATATTTTAAAGGGTAAGATAAAAAAATAGTAAAAAACAACCAAAAATCCTCTCGTTCCTCCTCCCAATTGCCGCATATTGGAGTATTAACAATCATAGCAGCACAAACAAACACAACTTCCCTATCCAAACGTGCCAGAGCTTTAAGTCTAAAGGCAAGACAACGAAGGTTAAACTTAAACTGTTCCAAAGGAAAACCCACCCAAACAAATCATTTTAGTTTTATTAAGTGTATAATTAAAAGTTTAATCTAAGGATCTATTATTAAAGTCCCCAATAAAGACCATACTATTAATTTTGTTAGTTTGTTTAGCTCTCCATCTCTAAAACGAAGTTACAAAGTATAGGATCAGTATTAAAGGATGATATTAATATTAATTAGTATTCTGCCCAATTGTTGAGGCACGGCCTCTTGATTGACAGAAAAACATGTAGTGTTACCGATTGGTTGACGAAATATCCATAGAACAAATAGACGAGTTTTGAATAACTATGTACAGGACCAGGGAACGGAAAGGAAACAGGGGAAAACAGGTATGTTGTAATGAATTTTTTAAATACTGTGTTTGGTTTCAAGGGTCATAACGCAAGAGAACACAAGACAGGACGGACGTATTTTGGTCTTTGAAATTACAGTCTGTAGTAGGGCCATGGCACGTTACGACCTCGAACGAGTTTCGAGCCGACACTTATCAGTAGAACGGACGAGGACGACTTCTTGAACCTTATCCCGGACCCGGATGCTCTCAGACTTTCGATGTTTCGGACCTTTCGCTTTTGGTAATAATTCAAAATATTGAAATAGTATTTACTGGGACTGTTCGTCACCCTAAGAATGTTCGTTCAAGAACACCGTGAGACATGTATCGTTCACTAACCCTAGAGATGTATCGTCACTAACCCGTGTAGCATGTATCGTTCTAGAAAGGTTTTTTACTTTTTGGTCCCCCCCCCCCGTTCCGCTGCTAACCCTAGAATGTAGTCACTGAACCCTTCTAGAAGTTATCGTTCCACTAACCCTAGAATTAGAATGTATCGTTCGCTAACCTAGAATGTATCGTCACTAACCCTAGAATGAATCTTGTATCGATCATTAACCCGTTAGAATAGAATGTATCGTTTTTCAAGACCGTAGAATGTATCGTTCGCTAACCCTAGATGATCGTTCACTAAAACCTAGAATTGGATCGTTCGACACTCCAACATAACAACCTAGTAGATACGAATGTATCGTATCACTAACCCTAGACTGTATCAGTTCCAATCACCCTAGTAGAAAGTAATACGTTCGCAACCCTACAGAATAGATATCGCGCGCTACCCCTAGTTAGAAGGTATCGCTTCACAAACCCTCAGAATGCTATCTTAACCCATCAGAATGTATCGTTCACTAACCCTAGAATGTATCGTCGCGTAACCAGAATGTATCGTTCGTGTTAACCCTAGTAAGTACTCGTTGTTACCCTAGGACATGTCACGGGATCATTTCATTAACCCTTCGAACACAGTATCATTGCTAACCATCAAAAGTATTGTTCGTTTTTATTTTGCTAACCCTTCCAAAAGTATCATTCAGTAACCCACCCAAATGGTGCCATAAACCCTCGAATGTCGGTGGCCTTGGCCAAAACTCGACTATTGCCCGCTCGTGTTTCTTAATAAGGTTTTATTTAACAAAGGTTTGGTGACAGTGGACAGTTCCAGACCATTTCCCAGGTTTGCCACGCCATTTACATTAAGCCTACCACCTGTTAGTTAGCTGTTAATGTAAATCTTTTTTTTTTCAAATATCACTCCCCATGACTTTACCTTTAATGGGTCGAGAGTCGAACCTCTCGAACTTTTACGGAATCTCGAAACGGAGCCGTACTTTTGCTAGGTGGTCGACCAGTATAGTGTAGGTAATAATAGGTAATGACATGCCTTATGGCACCGCCGCGCGAAACAACAAAAACAGATCTTCTTGGACCAGCCACAGCACACCCAACCCCAACATCCAGCCCAAAACAAACCACCATAAGGACTATTAAAATGGAGGAAAACAGAAAGAAACCCAACCGTCGCTATTAACAGAAGGCATTTGCAGTTCCTCCTGCCCTTATCTATGAAGCAGCACAATGCCACACAAAATGTCAACCACCAGACAACATGAAGTCTTTTTCTTTTTTACGCCAGGTTCTCCCAGAGTAGAGTAAGGGGCGGAAGATAATAATGCAAAATACTCCTTTATGTCCCTGAGCTGATGTAAGATGTGTGTATTTGTGTCCATGTCCATTGAATTATCCACGCTGTTGTCTATGATTACCTGTGCTTGTGTATTTTTTTATTGGGCTGTGGCTATAGCTGTAGTTTATGGTGTGTTTTTACACGTCATTGCTATCACTTGTATTGCTTAATAGCAGTTTTCTACATGGACGTTATGTTCTACTGTTGGGCTTGGTCATAATGTATATCATTTTCCTTTTAAGTAAACAGATCTGTACTATCCCTTCGCTACAACAGTCTTGTGTACTCAGGTCGCTGCCTTTCGTTATTCGGCTCGCAGTTTTCTGATGGTTTGGGTTGCTTAAATCAAAGTAAGCAAGTGTATTTTATACCTTTTGTGGCTATATTTCTATCTCATGAGCATCGTGTCATACTCATGTTTGGTTCAACCTGTTTATGCTAATACATTAGTAAGTATCATGAGCAAGTTCTTTTTTTTTTTGTATTTGATGTATCATACTAGTGTATTTATGTATTTTTATTTTATATAAACTATTATAACTGTCTGTCGCCTTTCGTTATCGTTCAGTGCCGTGACCGCTTCCGTTTCTTTTATGATTTTTTATTTTTAGTGTTTTCAATCACCCGTGGAGTGATTACAAATGACCTCATCTATTCTGCCTAATGGTTTGACTGATGTGGGCCTCGTCTTGCCCGGATTTACTAATACAGCCTTCTCGGTTGTGGGATAGTTAGAAGGTTGTTTTTGTTTTGTGTTTCTCCTGTCGCCAGTACATTATTAAATGTAGTCCCATGGTCCCGAGACATTGTCTCCCCGTAGCAATTCTGGGATAAATTTTTTTAGTTGACTGTTAATATCTGGGAAGTGTGTTTTTTGCCTATAAAGTTTTTACAGACTGTTAGCAGTGTGTTTCAGATGTATGTTACTCCTAGACTCTGCATGAAGATGAGGTAGTGGCCTAGAAATCTAAATAGTCTGATAGATGTATTTTTTGCAGTTTTGCCTTTTTTTCTTTTTGCCCCACTTTTTATTTTTTTTTTTCGCCTGTTTTTGTGTGATCATGCTTGTATTTTATTGTAAAGAATTCTGTATGTATCTTCGGCGCAACAGTCTGAGGAATTGGAGTTTCTCTTGATGTGATTTAAAACTGTGATTTCATTTTGCTAATTTTAGCTCAAAACTAAACCCAGACAGCATGAGGGAAAACTTAGAGCTAAATTACAAGTTAAATTGCTCAAAAAGACACTACTATCGTCCCTCTACTTGTGAAAAAACAAATATTTGAAAGTTTACGAGTGAGGTTATTATCACTGGAAATTATATAATAGATAAATAAGAAAAAATTTACAATAGTCGTTTTAATATAATGATTATTGCTCTAATGTAGGACACCGGAACCACATTAAAATTGGGAAAAATTATAAACGACATATAATATGGACGGTTCGCGGATCCTAACCGATTCACCAGTTATTCCCCACCCCGTTTGTGAACGGCGGATTTTTCCAGATTTTCCGCCTCTTCCGAACCTCCAACCGCGGAGTATTTCTCTCATATTTTTTTTCGAAAATACGAGTAATCCTCGTAATTCGAAAATTTTCTAAAATACGGTAAATCCACGTATTTTTCGAAATTACGAGAAACTCGTATTTTCGAAAATTTTTTCAAAATTACGAGGTTCTATTTCGAAATAATATATTTTCGAAAATTTTTGAAATTACGAGATTTTTTTCTCGTATTTTTCTCGATCTTGTGAAACCTATTAAGTGAAATGGAGATATGGTTGGTGGGACTGGTTACTGGGATGGATTTAGGGATCTGTGTGACATTTAATAGTTTAATTGTAGTATTTATTGCTTAATATTACTATATTGTTGGTGGTAACATAAATATATATAATGTGAAGATATATGGCAAGCAACAATGGTGGGTATAATCAAGATATTCAGAAATACAAATGCACTCTATGTGTAGCTGTTAATAAAATGTATTATATTGAAACCATAGATTGAAAGGGGAATGATTTGGATGGGAGGGAGGGGGGGAGGGGAAGGAGGGGATGGAATGGGTGTGATAATAAAACGTGAAAAGAAAAAAAAAAAATGTTGTATCAAACTGATATTAATAAGAATACAAATTATTATTAAAAAAACGGGATATAGATCGAAATATATATTAATTAAAAAAACGTGATAAATGTGATTAAAACGTGATTTGATGATAAAACGTGTAAAATGTGATACAAACGTGAGTGATACGAACGGTGGGCGGCAAAGCTTGTTTCGCATAGTGAATCTATGTTTCAATGGAGTCATGTTGTAGTTTAGGAAGCCATGTTTGTAGTTAGGACAGCCATTTTGTAGTAGGAAGCCATTTTGGGTCAGAATCTTGATAAATTCTGTGAACTGGTGAACAGGGGCTATCTAGGGTCTAAGAAGATCCGGGCATCCCTGGGCACCCCATGCGCTGGCGCAGCGCGGCGCAAAATTTTTAGGCCACGCCCCTTTTCTCCGCCCCAATTGCTAGGACACACCCACTAAGACTCTTATCTTAATGAGATGGCCAAAAAAAGACACAGACAGACAGATAGATACAAAAACATGACAACACAGCCGATAGTGAATAAACAGCACAGAAAGACAGAGTGAAAATGACAGACAGGATAGAGATTTTGGATAGAGAGACACAAATTAATGACACAAAGGACACAGTAACTGCAAAATATTTATACTGGTAGCAACTCTGGTAATTTTAAACTTAATGTTGTGTTCGATTTGTAGTCAGTCGCTTGGCCACACCTTTGGCCAGGGAGGACCTTCTGTACCTTTTACATGGACCTCTGCCCCTATCTATCTGTCCCTCTCTCTGTATATCATTCTACTAACCTCTGCTATTATCTATCTCAATCGCTATCTATCTATCTATCTGTCCCTCTCTCTTCCTGCTATCATCATCTATCTAACTCTGTATCTAGGATCTATCTAACTCGCTATCTACTAACTCTCTGCGCTATCTATCTATCTATCAATCTATCGTATCTATGTCATCTATCTAACTCTGCTATCTATCTATCTATCTACTCTATCTATCTAAAAATCTGACATATCACGTATCTATCTAAACTAGCTATCTATCTAACTCTGCTAACTATCTAACTGGCTATCTATCTATCTAACCCGCTGTCTATCTAGCTATCTATCTATCTAACCTCTGCTATCTATCTAATCTAGCGATCATCTGCTTACTATCTAACTCTGTCTATATCTTATTCTATCATCGTATCTAACTCTGCTATCTGTCATATCGCTTAACTCTGCTATCTATCTATCTAACGTCCTACATCATCTATCTTATGCTATCTATTCTATTTCTATCTATCTATCTAACTTGCTATCTATCTAAACTCTGTCTATCTAGTCTATCTATCTATCTAATGTGTATCTATATATCTATCTAACTCTGCTATCTATCTATCATCTAACTTGCTATTATCTATCTAATAACTCGGCTATCTATCTACTATCAATCAGCCTGATCATATCTGAATAGGCTATCTATCTGTATCTATCTACCTCTGCTATCTATTCTAACTCTGCTATCATCTAATCATCTACTATCTATCTATCTATCTATGTCATCTATCTATCTATCTATCTATCTTATCTAACTCGCTATCTATCTATCTAACTCTTGCTATCTATCTATCTAACTCTGTCTATCTATCTATCTAACGTCTCTATCTATCTAGACATCTAACTCTGCTATCTTATATCCATTCTAACTCTTGAGATCTTATGAGCGAGCTAAATCTGAGATTCTATCTATCTATATTAACTCTGCTCTCGTATCGATCATCGTAATCGATCTAGCTAACTATTCTACTCTGCTATCTATCTATCTAACTCTATCTATCTATCTATCTAACTCTGCTAGCTATCTATCTATCTATCTATCTATCTATCTAACTCTGCTATCTAACTCTGCTATCTATCTATCTATCTAACGCTGCTATCTAACTCTGCTATCTATCTAGTAGGAGAAGGCCGGGAGCGCAGAGGCCGTCTGTATGTTCTGCGCCGTCGCGCGCGTGACGTCATCGCGCCGGCGTGCGCGTGACGTCATTGCGCCGACGGAGTCCGCCGGGGAGTCCGGAACTAGGGGCACAAGTCAGGAAAACATTCGGGGCACTTTGCAAAACATCCGGGGCACGTGCCCCGAATGTTTTAACGTAGATACGCCACTGACTGTGAATGACCTTACTTGTTCTTAGGGACTGTAAATAACCCAACTTGACTTTGTATAACGTCTTTGTTGACCATCGTACGCTTTTTATAGCTCTAGTATTTCTGTGGGAACCAGCACTCATGTGATACCATGTGCTAGGTAGATTGACTATTGTCTGAACTCAACCTTCTATGTAGACTATAAAGGGCTGCTCATGTAATATCCTATTGGGACTTCTCCTATGAGCACACGGGCAACATACGGCACTGCAACGTCTATCTGGGCACGGAGATTACTGGATGGCCCGAGCGCAGTAGAGTTTCCAATTGGAGTTACCATTGGCTTCGCCGTGACGGGGCCTTTCCAATTGGTGAAGTATTATTTACTAATTATATTATCAATTAATCAGATTGTAATTATATTTACTTATATAATCAATACCTACATTGTTTTGTATAATCCATTGATAAATCTTTTAATATATTTTTATATTACATTGAGTGCGGCTTATTCCGGGCTGTCTCTAGGGTAAGCCAAGTTCCGTTTCAGAAAGCAGATCAGCAAGGGTTCTGTGTTGGGGCCACAGGGTTCTGTGTTGGGGCCACAGGGTTCTGTGTTGGGGCCACAGGGTTCTGTGTTGGGGCCGCTTCTATTTAATCTATTTATTAATGATTTGGAAGTGGGTATTGTCAGCAAGGTTTCTGTGTTTGCTGCCGACACAAAACTTTGTCGACCATTAAAAACTTCAGAGGATGTGCAATCGTTGCAGGGGGATCTAGATAGATTATCACATTGGGCTGCTAAGTGGCAGATGAGATTCAATGTTGATAAATGGAAGGTGATGCATTTTGGACTTAAAAATCCTTGTGCTACTTATACTATAAATGGCTCTGTGTTAAGTGAATCCCTGTTGGAAAGGGATCTTGGAGTTTTGGTGGATAACAAACTTAAAGGTAGCAAGCAGTGCCAGGCGGCAACAGCCAGAGCCAGCATGGTATTGTCTTGTATAAAGCGAGGTATGGATTCAAGGGAGGAAAATGTAATTCTCCCTCTTTACAAAGCATTGGTAAGGTCTCATTTGGAATATGCAGTGCAATTTTGGAATCCTGTGTACAAAAAGGACATCTTTGAAATGGAAAGGGTTCAGAGAAGGGCAACTAAATTAACAAGGGGAATATGAATACATACTTCTACTATACACTATCCTATAGTACTATACTTCACTATACTATATTAGTAAAACCCACCCACAATTGACATAATCCCACTAACTCACCAAACATATAAATATAAAATTCATTTACTAAATGATGTGGAATTACTGAGAGATCTCCGCCATTAGATATATAAAGTCCTCCCCACCCATGCAGAGCACACTTGACTCACCGTGTCAGAGAGTAGGGAACTGGAAATTATTATATCCCCAAAACCTTATAGTTACCAACCGTATGGTGGCCACAGAT
The DNA here is from genome assembly GCA_019447015.1 of Hymenochirus boettgeri. NCBI lineage: Eukaryota > Metazoa > Chordata > Amphibia > Anura > Pipidae > Hymenochirus > Hymenochirus boettgeri. The sequence continues at coordinate 82,058 of JAACNH010001319.1, forward strand.
GCAACAATCATGGTTGTACAATCCAGGGAACGAAAACATGGGCACCTTTAGTTTTAACTGGTAGTCAGACTGAAGTTGCAATTCTCCTCTCCCTCCCGGGTTCTTCTGGGTAGTGGCAGTCATTTATGGCTAGGACAGCTGACATCCAATCATTAAATGCAGATCCCTCTGCCGCCTGCTCTGCACATGTGCGAGAGCACAAAGAGCTTTACAAATGAGGTGGCAACTTTTCTGGGTGGCGGAGTATAATCTCCAGCCGCCTACCAGGTAAGGCACATGGAAGGATTTCTCTGTCATGTCTATCCGTCACCATGGCGGACAGTTCACCACGACCAATTCATAGGGAACCGCACGATTGGCTGGGATTCTCTTACATACCTCATTGCCCTTTTGTCCGATCAGGAAGAACGAGCTGCCGTGTTTTTTTACGGGTCTCCGCCAACTACACCGTAGACTATTTGGGGCAGAGCGACCGATACTTGGTAATATTATATATATGGTGTGTACCCAGCCAGACGGTTATAACTAGGACTACATATTACTACATATTAGTCATTTGGACCTACCCCTATCCACACATTTAGGTTCAAACCTAGGTACACACAGTACCGATAAAGCCCGATACCGTCAGTACTGTGTGTACCTTGCTTTTCCGAACATGCCCACTGAACGTTTGGGTCGCCCAATCGCTTGTTCGGAAAAAAGGGGAAATTCTCCTCGGGGGATTCCCTATGGGCGAGGGAAACACACAGTCCTGAGCGTTATCCTACATGGGAAATACTGGGATGCGTGTTTACAGACCCCGTCTTTAGGAGATGACGTGTGCAGGTTAATGTCACCTGATTGTGAGGTTAATAAACATTTAGCCTGGTTATTGTGATGGAATAAAACACTACGTACACAACTGGAAATAATACAAAGGTCACACACTGTGTTTGTTTAGTTACAATCCGACCTTTATACACAATGTCAGCACTCTGTGGGCAATAACGAGTTTATCGGATTCTTATTAATTAATATTGATTGATTCCATCTCACGGCTGGTTACCATTGTACGCAGGGTCCAGGTCACGTTAAAGGGGCCACAGTGATTGGTTTACATTGTCTTCATCTCATGTCATTTAGAGATTTCCGTGGTAGAATATGGTTAGATTATTATAGTCTGAGATCACTCAAAATATCAATCCCGTGTATGGCGAATTGACCACCAACTGCCAGATCAATGTCGAAAATGAAGACCGGGACAGGCGGACACATGTTCTGCTGTCACGATCCCTGTGCAGACGTTAAGTCGGCCACGGTGTCCAATTCACCAGGCGAATCGCGTGAATGGGAATTAGTAACATGAGAAGGTTTATTGTGTTGGGATTAACAAGGGAATTTTATTGTAATAGAAGGTGAGAGTAATGAACTTTACACAGAGTTATATGGAACAAATACACCGTCAGGGAGAACGATAGATAGATAGATAGATAGATAGATAGATAGATAGATATATCCCCACATTAATAAGGTTATTATAATGTATCCCTACATTAATAAGGTTATTATAATGTATCCCTACATTAATAAGGTTATTATAATGTATCCCCACATTAATAAGGTTATTATAATGTATCCCCACATTAATAAGGTTATTATAATGTATCCCCACATTAATAAGGTTATTATATTATAATGTATCCCCACATTAATAAGGTTATTATAATGTATCCCC
>JAACNH010001320.1:0-83745 GCA_019447015.1 Hymenochirus boettgeri
TATACACAGGGGACAGGGACACATATGAGTATTCCTCAGATAAGGGGACAATGTATCCCCTTACTGTTAATTAAAAGGAAATTAGAAGATCACTGAAAGAATCCATGACCAATAAATGGACTTTATAAAGGAAAACAGGACTTCAAAACTACTAATACCCTTAAATTAACAGTAGGGGGTACATTATGTCACCATTTTATATTTCATTTAAAGAAGTTAAAATATATATAAACACATTTTTAAAGGGGAAAGAAGTTCAGTGCAAATACAATACTTTAAGGAAAAAGAGCCAGTGTTTCCATTCCAAATGACCGTAACCTGGCCCATTCAATATTTGGTCTGTATATAAATACCAGGAAATGCTTCAGAAATACCCTAAAAGAGATGTATGATTTGCTTGACCCAGCCCCTGGGTTGATTCAGTTGTCAGTAGAGATCTGCGCATCTTGACCCATCCGAAACAGCCAATCAGTAGAAAATTACTGTTAGGAAACATTCCAAGAGGTTAATGTGCATTCTGGAAGAAGAAGGACCAAACTGGAAATGTCAGCTCACTAATGTGCAATGCCACAGCAAAATTCAACTGCCTTCATTTCCCAGCATTCACAAAAAGAAGTGCTACCTTAAGTTAAAGATGCAGCTCCTCAGTCCTTGCACCTTTCTCAGTCCTGTTCGTTCCTCCAGTCCTTGCACCTTTCCTCCAGTCCTTGACCTTTCCTCAGCTTGACGTTCTCCCGGTCTCAGTCATCTTGCAACTTTCTCCCGTACTCATCTCCAGTTGCACCTTCCCTCCAGTCTCTTGCCACCTTTGTCAGTCCTTGAACCTTTCTCCAGTCTGCTTCTGTCTGGCACCTTTTCTTCAGTATTTGAACATTTCTCTCCGTCCTTGCACCTTTCTTTCCAGATCCTTCACCGGTTTGCTCCAGTCTGCACCTTTCTCCAGGTTGCTTTGCACCGTTTCACCTTTCTGAGTCCTTGCACCTTCCTCTTTCAGTCCTTGCACTTTCCTCCAAGGGTATTGCACTTTCTTCAGTCCTTGCCACCTTTCCATCCAGTCCTTGATTCCCGTTTGCCCTTCCTCAGGTCCTTGCACCTTTCTCCATCTTGCACTTTCCTCCTTCATCACTCCATATAGTGCCTAATGTATACCCCCCCCTTGTAAGTCATTTATATAGAATAGTGACATAATTAGTTAATATAGGGAATAGACTGTATGTATACAGGAAGTGAATTATAGTGTCATGAATAGAATATAGAATAGGCATTTAAATAGGAAATAGGACCATGATTATAGTGTCATTTAATATGGGAATAGTGACCTGGTATAGTGTCATTTAATATAGGGAGAAGTGCATATGATATAGTGTCATTTATTAATAGGGAAATAGGACCAGTATATAGTGTCATTTAATATAGGGAATAGTGACCATGATAGTGTCATTTAATATAGAGGCTGGATATCGATAGCAGGACAATGTGTTGATATAGTGTCATTAATTAGGGAAAGTGACATGATACTAGTGTCATTTAATATAGGGAATAGGACTCAATGGTTATAGTGTCATTTAAATAGGGAATAGTGACCCGATATAGTTGTCATTAATATAGGAACAGTGATCTGATGCATTTATGGAATAGCATGATTATAGGTCATATAAATGTGACAGTTATAGGTCTAATATGGAACAGTGATCATGATATAGGGTCATTTATATAGGGCGGACCAGTATAGTGTCATTGTAGGGACATAGTGATCTTATATGTATATATAGGGACAGTGACCATGATTAGTGTCATTTAATATAGGAAAATAGTGACCATGTATAGGCTCAATTAATATAGGAAACTAGTGATCATGATTATAGGTCATTTAATATAGGAAAAACCGTATAGACTCGAGTATAAAACCGAGTGTTTCAGGCTGAAAAATCCGCTGAAAACTCGGGACTAGGTTTCTACTCGAAGTCAGTAGCTTACCGGAGCATTCGGCAGCCGCATCGATTTTTGTGTATGCGGGCCAGGCCTGACGTCATTGCCCGGCGCCAAGCCCGGCGGCTGGGCAGTGAGCTCAGCCGGGCGCCAGTACACAGAAAGATCGCGTGGCTGCGAGATGCTCAGGATACCGCCACCGTACCTGCCAGGAAGCACACTTGGATGTGGGAGAGCCCAGGAAAGAGCCAGGAGAAGAGCACACAGGTGCGGAGGGGATGAGTGACTAAACCAGATGACTTAAGCTGGAGTGTGTCCAAAAATCTTGAATGAAGGTGCTTCAAGAGTTGAAACAATCCGCTAAACAGGCGGGAGTTTAGTTCAAAAAGTGAACACCTCACTGCATTAGTGTAGATACATCAGTATAAGAACTGGAGTTTGCAACACGGTTATGCACGGGGGCAATTCAAGATGTTTGGGAACTACAAACTCCCAGCGTGCGTATTAGCTGGGAGTTGGTTAGTTTCCAAACATCTTGAATGCCAAGTGAGTGCATCCTCGTGTATTTGAACTCAGACTCAGACTTTATACTGAAAGGTCGTTTTACTCAGGTCGGTGTGGTATATAAGTTTAGTTCTAAGTGTCATTAATATGGAATAGTGCACCTCATGTATGGTCATTATATAGCGGTTGAGAAGTACTCACTCCGGGGAGTTCATAAATAAAGATGACTTGGGTGTATTCCAAATCATTGAATGAGTAGTGGAATAGTGCCGGGCGAATGCGCATTGGATAAGGGATGTTTGGAAACACGAACTAGCGTGCATTTATTACTAGGGATATGTAGTCAACACTTGAATGCATAGTGTCTTATACTCAGGTAGGAATCAGTCAGACTTTATTAGTTATTTATAATTGGTACATGTTTACGGATTGACGAGTAAGAGAAGGTTAGTGATCCATGGTATAGCGTTCATTTAAATAGGGAATAGTGATCATGTTCATAGTGTTCATTTAAATAGCGGAATAGTGAACATGTTATAGTTCGCCATTATATAGGGATATAGTGACTCATGATAGTGTAATTTAATATAGGGAATAGTGACATGTAATAGGTACATTTAATATAGGCAATAGTGGACCATGATATAGGCGTCATTTCTATATCGGGAATAGTGAACATGATTATAGTTATTGAATATAGGGAATAGTGACATGGTTATTAGTGTTTCATTTAATAGGGAATAGTGCCATGGTATTAGCCTGTCCATTTAATTGGGAATTAGTGAACATTTGGTATGATGTCGTATTATATAGGGAATAGTGACCATGATTATAGCGCCATTTAAATAGTAGGTGGATAGTGGATCCATGATTATATGCGTCATTATTTAATATAGGGAATAGTGACAATGTATAGCGTTCAATTAATATAGGAATAGTGACCATGATTATAGCGTCAGTTTAATAGAGGGGAATAGTGATCACTGAGTATGCGTGGTACTATTTAATATAGGGAAGTATGAATGGATATGTGTCATTTAATTATAGGGAAATAGTGATCACTGTAATAGGTCATTTAATATAGGGAATAGTGACCATGATATAGCGTCATTAATATAGGGAATAGGTGACCATGATTATAGCGTCTATTAATATAGGGAATAGTGACTTCATGATTAGAGGTCATTATAATGAGATGATGAATAGCGCAATTAATATAGTGGTATATCATGAATCTATTAGGGAGATATATGTAGCAAATGGGATGGACCATGGTCTTAATATACGTTCATTTAATATAGGGGAATAGAGTGACCATGATATGCTGTCATTTAATATAATAGGATGATATACGATTAATAGGATCATGATATGTATAGTCATTAATATAGGGAATAGTGATCCAGTGGATAGTGTCATTTAATATAGGGAATAGTGTCATTGAATATTAGTGTCATTTTATATAGGAAATAGTGACATGATATATAGTGTCATTTAATATAGGAAATAGTGATCTGGATATAGTGTCATTTAATATAGGGATAGTCGATCCATGATATAGTGTCAATTTAATATAGGGTATAGTGACATGGTATCAGTGTCATTTAATATAGGGAATAGTGATACATGCATAGTCGTGTCATAATATAGGCGAAATAGTGTCATGGTTATAGTGTTCATTTAATATAGGTGAATAGTGATCATGGATAGTGTCATTTAATATAGGAAGTATTTATGTAGGTTTAATCATGGGTAGTATCAATGTGTCATTAATATAGGGAATAGTGACATGAGATAGTGTCATTTATATAGGGAAATAGTGACCTGCTATAGTGTCATTAATATAGGGAATAGTGACCAGTGGTTATAGTGTCATTTAAATAGGGAATAGTGACCATGGTATAGTGCCATTAATAGGGAATAGGGCCATGATGTATAGTGTCATTTAATATAGGAATGGTGATCAGGATTCAGTGTCATTTAATATAGGAGTGAAGGTATGATAGTTGATCAGGAAAGTACCAGGTATATGTATCATTATATAGGGAATAGTGAATCATGCATTAGGTCATTAATTATAGGGGAATATGACCATGATATAGGCCATTATATATAGGGAATAGTGATCATGATATAGTGTCATTTAATATGGGATAGTGACCATGCACTAGTGTCCTTAATATAGGGATAGTGATCAATGATATAGTGTCATTTATATACGGGAATAGTTGATAGGATTATAGTGTCACTTATATAGGGAATAGTGATACGTTAATGTCTTATGTTATGATCCTGGTATAGTGTCATTTAATAGATAGGTTGAATAGTGTCCATTGATATGAATAGTGCCATATCTTAATATAGGGAATGTGACCATGTACTAGTGTCATTTAATATAGGGAATAGGACCATGATATAGTGGTCATTTAAGTATAGGGTTAATAGTGATCATGATATAGGTCATTAATATAGGGAATCAAGCGACCATGACTAAGTGTCATTTAGATAGGGTTAGTGATAGATAGTGATCATTGAATATAGGTGGTTGACCTATATTATTATATAGGATAGTGATCATGGTTATAGTGTATATTAATATAGGGAAAGTGACTCATGTATAGTGTAATTTAATATAGGAATAGTAGGACATGGTATAGTGTAGTTAATATAGGGAGGATTAGGACCATGAGTATAGGTGTCATTAATATTAGGGAAATATGACCATGGTATGAGTATATGTCCATTTAAAATAGGGAATAGTGATCAGATGGTTAGTCCATTTAATATAGGGAATAGTGACCATGATTTATAGTGTCATTTAATATAGGGAAATAGTGGAGCCATGTAGTAGTGTCATTTAATATAGGGATAGTGACATGAGTATGTGTCATTTAATATAGAATAGGACCATGATTAGTGCCATGTAATATAGGGAATAGTGCCATGATATAGTGTCATTTATATAGGGAAGTATGACCATGGTATAGTGTCATTAATTTAAGGGAATCGTGACCATGATAGTGTGCATTTACATATAGGGAATAGGGATTCCATGATATAGTGTCATTTAATATGGAATAGTGATCAGAATAGTGTCATTTAATATAGGATAGTGGACCATGATATAGTTGCCAGTAATATAGGGAAATAGTGACATGATATAGTGGTCATTTTTGTAATATAGGGAAAGTGACCATGATATAGTGTCATTTAATATAGGGATAGTGATCGTGTATCTATCCAGTGTCATTTAATATTAGGGGAATAGTGAACATGATATAGTGTCATTTAATATAGGAATAGGGATCGTGATTAGCGTATGTAATATAGGAAATAGTGATTCATGGTATAGCGTCATTTATATAGGGCTAGTGACCGTGATATAGTGTCATTTAATATAGGGAATAGTGACCATGATATAGTGTCATTTAATATAGGGAATAGTGACCATGATATAGTCTAATTTAATATAGGGAATAGCGACCATGATATAGTGTCATTTAATATAGGGAATAGTGATCATGATATTAGTGACCATGATATAGTGTCATTTAATATAGGGAATAGTGACCATGATATAGTGTCATGTAATATAGGGAATAGTGATCATGATATGGTGTCATTTAATATAGGGAATAGTGACCATGATATAGTGTCATTTAATATAAGGAATAGTGATCATGATATAGTGTCATTTAATATAAGGAATAGTGACCATGGTATAGTGTCATTTAATATGGGGAATAGTGACCATGGTATAGTGTCATTTAATATGAGTTGCAATATAAGTGCATTGGGTTAAAAACTTTTAACTTTATGAAAGTGAATTTTATGTTGTTAATTGAATCACTTCTGCTTATAGACTGGGGGGATTGCTGCTGACCTAGATAGATTATCAAATTGGCAGATGAGATTCAATGTTGATAAATGGAAGGTGATGCATTTGGGGTTTAACAATCCTGGTGCCACCTACACCATTTCCCACGAAAGACGGTCCCCAGAAGTTCATCGACCATCCCATTAAAGACGGTCCCCAGAAGTTCACCGGCATCCCAACTGAAGGACAGTCCCCAGACGTGCAGCAGCATCCCTTGCAGACGGTCCCCAGAAGTTCAAGCGACATCCCTTAAAGACGGTCCCCCAGAAGTCACCGCGTCATTGAGACAGTTCCCAGCATTCACAGCAACAGCTCCCATTGAAGACGGTCCCCAGAAGTTCACCGGCGTCCCCTCGAAGACGTCCCCGAAGTTCATCGACATCCCATTGACGAACGGTCCCCAGAGTTCAGCGGTTTTTCCAACGAAAGACGTTCCCCAGAAGTTCAGCGACTCCCATTAAAGACGGTCCCCAGAATTCACACACCGGCGTCCCACGGAAGACATCCCCAGAAGTTCACAGCAACAATCCCATTGAAAGACGTCCCCAGAAGTTCAGCGACCCCCATTAAAGAGGACGATCCCCAGAAGTTCACCCCGGCGTCCCATGGAAGACAGTCCCCCAAGTCAGCGACATCCCATTGAAGACGGTCCCTAGAAGTTCAAGCAGAGGCGGTTTCCCACTAAAACGGTCCCCAGAAGTTCAGCGACCTCCCATAACGCAGACGGTCCCCAGAATTCAACAGTCGTCCCCATGAAGACAGTCCCAGAAGTTCAGCAACATCCCTTGAAGACGGTCCCCAGAATTTCAGCGTTCCCAGAAAGACTTTCCCCAGAAGTTCATCTGACATCCCATTAAAGACGGTCCCCAGAAGGTTCACACCGGCGTCCCACGGACGACAGTCCCCCAGAAGTTCAGCGACATCCCTTGAAGACGGTCCCCAGAAGTTCACGGTTTCCCACGAAAATACTTTCCCCAGAATTTCGCGACATCCCATTAAAGACGGTCCCCCCAAGTTCCACCGGCGTCCCACGGAAAACATTCCCCAGAAGTTCAGCACATCCCATTGAAGAACGGTCCCCAGAAGTTCAAGCACCATCCCCATTGAAGACTGTCCCCAAAGTTCACACCGTCTTCCCCCGTAAGACAGTCCCCAAGTTCATCGACATCCCCATTGAAGAACGGGTCCCCAGAGTGTCAGGGCTGTTCCTCCCCGAAAGACGGTCCCAGAAGTTCAGCGACATCCCATTTAAACGTCCCAAAGTTCACCGCGTCCCAACGGAAGACAGTCCCCAGATCAGCAACATCCCATTGAAGACGGTTCCCCAAAGTTCAGCAACATCCCATGAAGACGGTCCCCAGAAGTTCACCACCGGCGTCCACGGAAGACGTCCCCAAAGTTCAGCGACTCCCCATTAAAGAACGGTCCCCCAAATTCACACCGCGTCCCACGGAAGACAGTCCCCCCAGAAGTTCACAGCGGCATGCCCATTGAAAGACGGTCAACGCTAAGTTCAAGTCAGCGTTGTCCCACGGAAGACAGTCCCATAAGTTCAGCGACTCCATTAAGAAGACGGTCCCCCGAAGTTCACCGGCGTCCCACGGAAGACAGTCCCCAGAAGTTTCAGCGACATCCCATTGAAGGACGTTCAACCATAAGTTCAGCGGTGTCCCCCATTGAAGACAGTCCCACAGGAGTTTCAGCACGCCCCGGACGAACGGTCCCCCCCAGGAGTTCAGCGGTGGATCCCATGAAAGATGATCCCCACAAATGGCCCAAGCAGCCCCCTCACAGGCCCAGCAGGTAGCCAGCCCTCACTCAGGCCAGCAGCCCCCCTCACAGTTCCTTCAGCCCCGCCCCCCAGAGGCCCACCACCTACCCCATCAGCCCCCCTCACAGGTTTCAGCCCCCCCCAGATGCCCACCACCTACCCAGCAGCCCCCCCTAAAACAGGTTCCAGCCCCCCCCCCCAGAGTCCCCCCACCTACCCCATCCGGCCCCACTCAGTCCAGCAGCCACTGACGTCAGAGCCAATAATGTACATTTTTTCTTCCAGTAGCCCTCCCCACCCCCGTGAACCTTGAATCCAACCTGAAACCCGACAAGTACTGGCACATACTTGCACACGTCCCTACTCAATCGAGCATTCCAGAGCCGCACTATGATCTGCCTGATTGTCTACTAGTGCCTGAACACTTTCGGGGATAAAGTTGCAGTGTATGGGCACTTTACAAGCTGCGCAAAATAATATTTTTAAGGACAACTTAAAGAAGAAAAAATCTAATAAGGTGAACACTCTTATTTTTCCCTTTCCAGCTTTTCAATAGTTACAAACATTTTAATTCTTAGACACCATCTTTAGCTTATCTCAGGGGAACCTGCAGGGCCCGGGCCCCTGCAGCTTTATAGCCAGGCCCCCTGAGACCCATCCCTTTTAACCAATCTCCCATGAGCAGCATTTTTTAAAACCAATTTCTTTGGGGGGGCTAAGAGAGCCCAGGCCTTAGGGGGCTGATCTGGGCTCTTTGGGGGAGGGGGTTTGGAGTGGTTCTATAAGTGTGTTTGCAGGATGTGGGCTGGGCTCTATTTGTGGGCTTTGGGGCTCTATATAGATGTGTCCCTGGGCACCAAATTGGGTTACGTTCTCTAACTTTCTTCCCCGCTCCTGCTTATGTTATTGAAGACTGGGAGTAGGGACAACGCTCCTTGGACCCCTATTTCTTGCTAAATTGAATTTCACCATGGAGATACCATAGGGTAAACGCAAGATCGTTCTGTGAATTTAACCAACAGTTTGTTCCCCCGGCTGACCCACCAGACAACACACTATTGGTCGGATATGGCTGAAATATCGTTGATGTGTAACCCACCTAAGAGCTTCCGGTGAATAATCTGGATACAAACAATGCCAGCTGTTTGGGGTCTGCGCACTTTTTTCAGGGTAATAACCATTACCATCCTAAAGCAATATTCCGCGCCTGAGCCAGTCACCAGAAACGGGTCATCCCCTCCGGCTTGACTCCTGCACGTAAAAGTCACAGGAGTTAAGCAGAGCAGCGGGGGACGAAGGCTGGTAAGTAGATTTGGATGACTGTCAGTGCTGTAAACCTTGCAGGTCGAGTGTTATAGCAATTCCCTGCAGGATGCAACATTTAGTTTAGGGTGGAGTTGCCTTTTAAAAGATTCACTTAAAAACAAGTTTATTTTAAGGTGATGCATTTGGGGTTTAACAATCCTGGTGCCACCTACACCATAAATAACTCTGTTAAGTGAATCTTTAAAAGGCAACTCCACCCTAAACTAAATGTTGCCATCCTGCAGGGAATTGCTATAAAACTCGACCTTGCAAGGTTTACAGCACTGACAGCCATCCCCAAATCTACTTACCAGCCTTCGTTCCCCGCTGCCTTCTGCTTAACTCCTGTGACTTTTACGTGCAGGAAGTCAAGCAGGAGGGGCTTGACCCGTTTCTGTGACTGGCTCAGGCGCGGAAATATTGCTTTATGGATGGTAATGGTATTACCCTGAAAAAAGTGCGCAGACCCCAAAACAGCTGGCATTGTTTGTTATCCAGATTATCACTGAAGCTCTTAGGCTGGGTACACATCAACAGATATTTCAGCCAACCGACCAATAGTGCTGTGTCTTGGTGGGTCAGCCGGGCGAACCAAACTGTTGGTAAATCACAGCCGATCTTGCGTTACCCTATGGTATCTCCACTGGTGAAATTCATTTAGAAGAATAGGGGTCAAAGGAGCTGTGTCCTACCTCCCATTCTTCAATAACATAAGCAGGAGCCGGGGAAGAAGTTAGAGAACGTACCCAATTTGGTGCCCAGGACACATATAGGACCCAGCCCACAAATAGAGCCCAGCCCACATTCCTGCAAACACACTAGACCACTCCAAACCCCCTCCCCCAAAGCCCAGATCAGCCCCCTAAGCCTGGGCTCTCTTAGCCCCCCCAAAGAAATTGGTTAAAACTGCTGATCATGGGAGATTGGTTAAAAGGGGATGGGGTCTCAGGGGCCTTGCTATAAAGCTGCAGGGGGCCCCAGGGCCCTGCAGTTTCCCCTGAGATAAGCTAAAGCTGGGTGTAATAAAATGATTTGTAACTATGAAAAGCTGGAAATGGAAATAAGATTTTCACCTTAGATTTTTTTCTTCTTTAAGTTGTCCTTAAAAATATTATTTTTGCGCATACACTGCACTTTATCCTCCGACATTGCCTGCAGGCACCTAGTGACATCAGCAGATCTATAGCTGCGGCCTCTGGAATGCTCGATTGAGTAGGGACTTGTGCCAGTGTGCCCCTTACTGTGGGTTTCAGGGTGGATTTCCAGGTTCATGGGGGTGGGGAGGGCTACTGGAGAAAAAAAAAGTACATTATTGGCTCTGCGTCAGTGGCTGCTGGACCTGATTGGGGCTGCTGGGGTAGGTGGTGGGCCTCTGGGGGGGGGGGGGCGGGGGGCCTGTGGGGGGGGCTGCTGGGCCTGAGTGAGGGCTGCTACCTGCTGGGCCTGTGAGGGGGGCTGCTGGGCCCTTTTGTGGGGATCATCTTCCATGGGACACCGCTGAACTCCTGGGGACCGTCTTCCGTGGGACGCTGCTGAACTCCTGGGGACTGTCTTCCATGGGACACCGCTGAACTTCTGGTGACCGTCTTCAATGGGATGTCGCTCACCCGGCTGGAAAAAATTTCTTAAGAGAACACTTGTGATTTAAAAGAATTTAGATGTAGGTTTAATAGGTTCCAATAGGTCAGTAAAAACTGCCCAGTCCAGACCCTTTTTTATACTTGTAAGATTATTTTAGCACATGCTAAGTAGCTTTTCCAATATCCCCAAGGCCACAAAAGGTTGCAACATTTGCTTGTGCTGACATGTTACATGGGTTACCTTCAGATGTTGTAGAACTACAACTCCCTGCAGATGTTTTAGAACTACAACTCCCGGCATTCTATAACCACGAAATGCTGGGAGTCATAGTGAAATATAATTTAAACATCTAGTGGGATGAAAGTTAGACATCCTTGACCTATATAATTTACATGATGCCACCACCAAATTTCCCCGTCCCACCCCACCTGGCTACTTTTTCATGCCACGCGGCTGAAAAAAAAAATTCTGGTGAGAACATTGGGGTATTCAGTGGGTATTCTAGAAATTTCTATCCTGTATTGTACTTGGCGTAATAGCCTTGATGATGTAATTTCCTTTGATTTTCATTGCGGTATTCTAGAAATTTCTATCCTGTATTGTACTTGGCGTCATAGCCTTGATGATGTAATTTCCTTTGTTTTTCATTGTTGTATTCTAGAAATTTCTATCCTGTATTGTACTTGGTTTAGCCCTGATGATGTCATCAGTGATGTCACTCACTCTATAAAAGGGACTGAAATTTCACAGTTTTTTTATTCCCCTGTGAGATAGTGACAAAGCAGGAGGTTTTTTTACCAACTTTTCTGCTTTTTGCTGATTTTTTTTTGCATTTTCGGGATTTTTCCCCCATTTGTCTTTAATTCGACACTTTACAACTCCAACTTTGGTGCTGGGATTGGCTTTGCTGTCGATTGTTCGGTAAGTATGGAATTGGTGTTACTGTAATTATCTGTAATGTTGGTATCTAATGGCGGCCGTTCATGTAGCCGATCAGGGATGAAAATATCAGTATATTTTGCCATGATAATAAAATGGCCCTGATTGTGGTGATATCACTAAAAAGCTAGCAAGCAGGAAAACGCTCCTCCACCCATCCTTTATCAGCTTGACTATGTAGGCTGTATCCTAGCAACAGGAGATTTCAAGTTTGTTTGACTGGCAGAGGAGAAGGAGAAAGGTTGTAACAGACATTCCCACCAGCCAATGACAAGTGTTATGTTAACCATGGCCCTGGGTGGTCTAGGAGGCGGGCTTTTAGCACTCATGTTTGCTGTGTGATATCTAAGGCAGGGCAGCACGGCTATTAATGTGATCAGTGATTTTAGCTGCTGGAAGTGTGGACATGTAATGGGGGGATGTTATTTTGATATTGTTGTCCTTTAACTCTAGTAAGGGGCGGAACCAGGGCCCTGCTGCATCTTCCTGATAGGCTGGGGTTATTGGGGGATCTGCAGATTATTTTATTATTATTATGGATTTATATAGCGCCAACATCTTCCGTGGCGCTTTACAATTACATAGTCATACATTACATACAGGGTAATACATGTAATACAAAGTCATACATATTACATACACAGGTAATACATAATATAAGTGAACAGAGTGATGAGTTTCTTACAGCAATACCGTGATACAATACATGTAGCCGATCGGGGATTTAAATATCAATATAAATATTTTGCCATGATAATAAAATGGCCCTGATTGTGGTGATATCACTATGTGTATGGCCAGCATAGGGATCAGTTAAGGTTTATAGGGAAACCAACAAGTACTGTCCTGACCAATGGGCACATATCATTGTGTAACGGATTTCTGTCATTGTACTGGACTGAGTGGAATCCATAGGGCCCAGTACAGCTGCTGCTTGGTGCTGACCCCATTAACTGTAGTAACTGTAGGAAGGGGCGGAGCCAGGGCTTTGCTGCATGCTTCCTGATAGGCTGGGGTTATTGGGGGATCTGATAGGCTGTTCGTGCTGCCCCTCAATGCAGATCCTACTACGAATTTGCGATCGGACATGTCGGTAAATCACAGCCGATTGTGCGGTCTCCTATGGTCTTCTAGGGCTGGGATGTGGGAAAAATGGTTATGTCTCTGGTCAATATAAGAATTAAACCTGTAGAAATAGACGATAGGTCAGTAGGTGTGTGTGCCTGTGTGGGGGTTGGGGGATCAGTGTTTTGATCACATGACCCCAAAGCCCCTGAATGTCCACATTTGAGGATTGTTACCATTATAGCTTGGAAAGACATATTGGGAGCATTTTTATTTTATCTGGTATTGAAAGCAGTGTTCTCCCTAGGGCAGGGATATCCAACATGCGGCCCTCCAGATGTTTGAAAACTACAACTCCCAGCATTCCTCCATTGCAGAAGAAACCAAGGAATGCTGGGAGTTGTAGTTTTCAAACATCTGGAGGGCCGCAGGTTGGACATCCCTGCCCTAGGGTCTTTTAGCCCAGTGGCCCACCCACACTGAAGTTGATTCCCTGGTTGCATTGAGATTCATGCTTAACCTTTTTTTTATTTTCACCAGATTTGTTCTTATTAATAAGTAGAAAACTGTGTATGTAGATAAGCAGCAAATGTTGGGGATCTTCCTACCCAATGCCTTTAAAATAAATCCCTGTCTATAATGATCTGATTGTGCAAAACGCCCACTTTAGAGACCATAATCCTTTGCTTCCACATAAAGTTGGTTAATACAAATCTCTTCTTTTACAATGCAGGAGATCAAGGTGATGGCAGTAAGACACCGCATCCGAAAATTCTTCGGAATTAAGAAAAAGGTGAGGCTGCCACAGAACTTCTTTAATATAATAATGGGTCAAGCTCTGTAACACAGCGCACTGCTATTTATTCCATTTATACTGATTCATAGAGATGGATTAGAACTTGAACCCGAGTTCGTGCCGAACTATTCGAATTCGAACGAATTCACACTTCTCGAACTATCCCGGACCCGGATTTTCGATATTTTCGGACTTTCGATAAATATCGAATGTTTGACCGTTCGAATGTGCGAGTAAAATGCCAATTATACCTATACGCGAGCATCGAATCCACGAGTAAAATGTCCATGGTATCTAGGTGCGAACGCGAGCATGGAATCCGTGATTAAAGTGTCCTTTAAAACCTATACGCGAGCATCGAATCCGCGAGTAAAATGTCCATGGTATCTAGGTGCGAACGCGAGCATGGAATCCGTGAGTAAAGTGTCCATTAAAACCTATACGCAAGCATCAAATCCGCAAGTAAAATGTCCATGGTATCTAGGTGCGAACGCGAGCATCGAATCCGCGAGTAAAATGTCCATGGTATCTAGGTGCGAACGCGAGCATGGAATCCGTGAGTAAAGTGTCCATTAAAACCTATAACGTAAGTACGTCTCGAATCCGCGAGTAAAATGTCCATGGTATCTAGGTGCGAACCAGCATGGAATCCGTGAGTAAAGTGTCCATTAAAACCTATACGCGAGTATCGAATCCGTGAGTAAAATGTCCATGGTATCTAGGCGCGAACTCGAGCATGGAATCCGTGAGTACAGTGTCCATTAAAACCTATACACGAGTATCGAATCCGCAAGTAAAATGTGCATGGTATCTAGGTGCGAACGCAAGCATGGAATCCGTGAGTAAAGTGTCCATTAAAACCTATACGCGAGTATCGAATCCGTGAGTAAAATGTCCATGGTATCTAGGCGCGAACTCGAGCATGGAATCCGTGAGTACAGTGTCCATTAAAACCTATTCGCGAGTATCGAATCCGTGAGTAAAATGTCCATGGTAGCTAGGTGCGAACGCAAGCATGGAATCTACGAGTAAAGTGTCCATTAAAGCCTATACAAGAGCATCGAATCCGCAAATAAAATGTACATGGTACCTAGGCGCGAACGTGAGCATCGAATCCGCGAGTAAAGTGTCCATTAAAACCTATACGCGAGCATCGAATCCGCGAGTAAATGTCTATGGTATCTAGGTGCGAACTCGAGCATGGATCCGTGATGTAAAGTGTCCATTAAAACCTATACGCGAGCATCGAATCCGCGATTAAAATGTCCATGTTATCTAGGCCGAACTCGAGCATGGATCCGTGAGTACAGTGTCCCATTAAAGCCTATACAGGAGCATCGAATCCGCGATAAAATGTCATGGTACCTAGGCGCGAACGGAGCATCGAATCCGTGAGTAAAGTGTCCATTAAAAACCTATACGCGAGCATCGATCCGCGAGTAAAATGTCCATGGTATCTAGGTGCGAACGCGAGCATGGAATCCGTGAGTAAAGTGTCCATTAAAACCTATACGCGAGCTCGAATCCGCGAGTAAAATGTCATGGTATCTAGTGCGAACTCGAGCATGGAATCCGTGAGTAAAGTGTCCATTAAAACCTATACGCGAGCATCGAATCCGCGAGTAAAATGTCCATGGTATCTAGGTGCGAACGCGAGCATGGAATCCGTGATTAAAAGTGTCCTTAAAACCTATACGAAGATCGAATCCGCGAGTAAAATGTCCATGGTATCTAGGTCGCGAACGCAAGCATGAATCCGTGAGTAAAGTGTCCATTAAAACCTATCACCGAGATCGAATCCGGAGTAAAATGTCCATGGTATCAGGGGCGAACCGAGCATGGAATCCGTGAGTAAGTGTCCATTAAAACCTATACGCGAGTATCGAATCCCGCAGTAAAATGTCATGGTATCTAGTGCGACGAAGGCATGGAATCCGTGAGTAAAGTGTCCATTAAAACCTATACGCAGTATCGAATCCGTGAGTAAAAATGTCCATGGTATCTAGGCGCGAACTCGAGCATGGAATCCTGGAGTACAGTGTCCATTAAAACCTATTCGCGAGTATCGAATCCGTAGTAAAATGTCCATGGTAGCTAGTTGCGAACGACGCTGAATCTACGAGTAAAGTGTCCATTAAGCCTATACAAGAGCATCGAATCCGCAAATAATGTACATGGTACCTAGGCGCGAACGGAGCATCGAAATCCGCGAGTAAAGTTTTCCATTAAAACCTATACCGAGCATCGAATCCGCGAGTAAAATGTCATGGTATAGGTGCGAACTCGAGCATGGAATCCGTGAGTAAAGTGTCCATTAAACCTATACCGGCATCGAATCCGCGAGTAAAATGTCCATGGTATCTAGGCGCGAACTCGAGCATGAATCCGTGAGTACAGTGTCCTTAAAGCCTATACAGAGCATCGAATCCGCGAATAAAATGTACATGGTACCTAGTCGCGAACGCGAGCATCGTAATCCGCGAGTAAAGTGCCCATTAAAACCTATACACGAGCATCAATCCGCAGTAAAGTGTCCATTAAAACCTTTACGCGAGCATCGAATCCGCGAGTAAAATGTCCATGGTATCTAGGTGCGAACGCGAGCATGGATCCGTGTACAGTTCCATTAAAACCTATTCGCGAGTATCGAATCCGTGAGTAAAATGTCCATGGTAGCTAGGTGCGAACATCGAATCTACGAGTAAAGTGTCCATTAAAGCCTATACAAGAGCATCGAATCCGCAAATAAAATGTACATGGTACCTAGGCGCGAACGTGAGCATCGAATCCGCGAGTAAAGTGTCCATTAAAACCTATACGCGAGCATCGAATCCGCGAGTAAAATGTCTATGGTATCTAGGTGCGAACTCGAGCATGGAATCCGTGAGTAAAGTGTCCATTAAAACCTATACGCGAGCATCGAATCCGCGAGTAAAATGTCCATGGTATCTAGGCGCGAACTCGAGCATGGAATCCGTGAGTACAGTGTCCATTAAGCCTATACAAGAGCATCGAATCCGCGAGTAAAGTGCCATTAATAACGACTATACGCGAGCATCAAATCCGCGAGTAAGTGTCCATTAAAACCATACGACATCGAATCCGCGAGTAAAATATCCATGGTACCTAGGCGCGACATCGAATCTACAAGTAAAGTGTCCATTAAACCCTATACGAGCATCAATCCACGAGTAAGTGTCCATTAAAACCTATACGCGAGCATCGAATCCGCGAGTAAAATGTACATGGTATCTAGGCGCGAACATCGAATCTACAAGTAAAGTGCCCATTAACCCTATACGGCATCAAATCCCGAGTAAAATGTACATGGTACCTAGGCGCGAACGGCTCGAAAATAGCGCGATGAGAGTAAAATGATTTTTCGAATGTCCTGGATATTGGAACATGTCCCCAGACCATTTCCCAGGTCCCACAGCCATTTACATTAAGTTATCATTATATTTTAATTGTATTTCATTGACTTTAATGGGTCCGTTTTCGAACTTTCCATATAGTTCGAAAGTTCGAAAACGGACCGAACTTTCGAAAGTTCGGCCATCTCTATTGATTCATTCATTATCTAGGTACAATCTACCCACATATAGTATAATATAACCAGTGTGCCCTTTCTTTTAATATAGATTTATATATAATTGTTCCAAAGTATTTAATGTGATTTTCTTTTTATTTAGAATGCCATCATTGAAAATCACCAAATCCAGACTATCTCCACAAAAGGAGGATATAAAGTCGTGGAAGAGGTAGATGTAAAAGAGAAGATAACTCGTTGGAAGAAATTCAAAGTCCAATGCAAGAACTCTTTGGCTGCCAAGGACGTGGCACTTGCAAGAAGATGAGGAAATTGAAGCAGAATAACCAGGTGCAATATTTAAGATTTTTTTTTTACATTCTTAAAGGCAAAATAAATATATTGTAAATCACCTTGATGGATTATGTAATTGTATGTGCCATTCACCTTTAATTGAGACAATATTATCGTAATACCTTATTGATGCCACTGCTGTCCATACCTTTTCCCTTGCTAGTTACAGACAGATACAAGGGTTACAGAGCCCACAATATTGTAATACTCCATTCAGAAATAATGTGGCTTGGGTCTATACAGATTGGTTTTAGACATGGACCTTTCTTAACCCCCACATCACTCTTATTGTTAATATGATTGATATATTAACCTGTTGGAAGCAATCCTTACACGTACAGATTATCTGCACATCTATAGAACTAATGTTGTAATGTTTTTTATTTGGTATTTTGTAGTTATTCTACTGGAATCTGAACTTCCTACCGCTGACTTAGTTACATCTACCAGAGATGAAACATCGGTCAATAAATGGAACAAAACTGGAGAAGTGGAAAGTTCACAGGACAATTCCCATGATGTTTTCCCCATGGTTAGTATAATAGAAATGTACATTGCACACAGTATATAACCATTGTACATCACATTCAGTATAAACATATCACTCAGACAAATAGATAAACCAACCAAACACAAATTCTGTATTTTATAGCTAAAATGTGGTCTGATATTGGGTAGAGGGACCAACGTATATAAGATTTACAAGGCATATACTATATTTGCTTGAATTGTTTAAGGATTTTGTTGTTGTTGATTGAATACCTTGAATAATTGAGTTAAATATAGTATTACCCCACTAATTATTTATATATTAAAATCAGATAGGACACTACATTGATTCATGGCAAATCACATGAAACATGTGACTAAATCCTTCAGATATAATAATATAAGCTGCTCCATCAAAATTTTTTCTTGTTTTTATCTACAAACATTTGCAGGACTCAGCTGTAGAGGTGCAAGAAGCTGATGAACCTCCAGTCAAGGAACTGTCAGCTGAGGAACCTCCAGCTGAGAAACCTTTATCTGAGGAACCTCCAGCCAAGGAACCTCTATCTGAGGAACCATCAGCTGAGGAAGCTCCAGCTGAGAAACCTTTATCTGAGGAACCATCAGCCGATGAACCTCCAGCCGAGGAAACTCTATCCGAGGAACAATTAGCTGAGGAACCTCCAGTCGAAGAACCTGCAGCTGAGGAACTGTCAGCCGAGGAACCTCCAGCTGAGAAACGGTCAGCTGAGGAACCTCCATCTGAGGAACCATCAGCTGAGGAAACTCCAGCTGAGAAACCTCCATCTGAGGAACGGTCATCCGAGGAACCTCAGCCGAGGAACCTCCAGGTACAGCATATGGGTGCTGGTAGACTAGATATTGAACTTTAATCACTTTTCTGTGTAACCAGTTGTAACGAACATCAGACAATAGTAAATTAAACACCATACAGGGACTGTCAGTGTCGCCTCTGTGTATAAATAAATACTATAGGAGAGAATTATATTTCCTTCCCTACAGACTGTAGTCATCTACATGTAGCAGCCAGTGCACATTAGTTCCAACTGGATATTTTACCAAGTCTTTGCCCTTTGGTTGTGTGAACTTTCTTAATGTCCCTCACTAACCACTAGAGAGTGACACTTGTGCTACAAAGTCAGTGATTTTATACAAAAAATCCCCCTAACAACTGTTTAACATTCCTATAACCAGTTACTTAGAACATTTACTGATTGTTATTGCAGTTTGCCTATTACCAACAACTTCAACAAAGGCAACAAGAAAAAGGAGACGTGCCAGAAAGAAAAAGGCCAATTCATGGTAAGTCTTATCCCAGTGTATCATAGAGCTCAGAGCAGCCTGAGGAATAATCAAATAACAGTTAAGCTTCGGACACACGTGCGATTACCGGCCGACCGCGATGCAAAAATGTGTTCCGAACATCCTTCTGCCCGACTATCTTTTAGTGTATGGGTGCTCGGCCAGGCTACATTGATGATCCGCCAGGTCGGCTCATCAACCAAACCTGACCAAACGTACGCTTGTCTGAACTCCCATACCCTAAGCGATAGTCGCCCAAAACTGCCATTCGAACACTCTGAGCATTGCGGGTCAGTACTACCGTGTGTACGGACCTTAATACATAAGAATTGTATTTATAGATTTCATTTCTACACTTTTCAGGATACAAGTGTCGTATTACCAGACACTGTCCATATCATTTCAAAGCCTGATGATAATGAAACAAAACCAGAACATAAAGAAGCAAAGGAGCCACCAGGTACAGTAAAGGGGATCAGAGGTTTATGTTCCACTTTCATCACTTCTCTGTTTTCTTTGTAACTACCATCTAACGTCCATCTCATTGTGTATCAGATACACACAGTATCCTAGTATTTATCCTTTCTATGAACCAATGACCTGCATATTGCCAATCTGCCTTTAAGAGACCTTGTGCCTCTTTGAGAAAACTCGAGGTACCTCCCAGGCGTCCAATTCCTTCTGGCCACCTCACTGCCAGATAGACAATACTAAGGAATAAGAAAGTAGGGCTGTCCAGTCGTTTATAATTTACAAGGGGTAATCCCTCTTTATTGCAGTTACACCAACACACGACGTTTCAACACGACTTGATAAAGGCCTAGTGGCCGAAACGTTGTGTGTTGGTGTAACTGCAATAAAGAGGGATTACCCCTTGTAAATTATAAACGACTGGACAGCCCTACTTTCTTTATTACTTATGCCTCTTGGCCTTGCGAACATTCTCCAGCAATTTCCTCCAGGAACCATCACCGAGGAACCTCTAGCCGAGGAAACTCTTTCAAGGAACCTCCACCGAGGAACCTTTAGCCGAGGAACCTCTATCCGAGCAACCATCAGCTGAGGAACCTCCAGTCGAAGAACCTGCAGCTGAGAACCTCCACGAGGAACGTCAGCCAAGAACCTCCAGCCGAGGAACTGTCTGTCGAGGAACCTCTAGCTGAGGAACCATCAGCTGAGGAACCTCCATCCGAGGAACCATCAGCTGAGGAACCCAGCTGAGGAACGGTCATCCGAGGAACCTCCAGCCGAAACCTCCAGGTACAGCATATGGGTCTGGTAGACTAGATATTGAACTTTAATCACTTTCTGTGTAACCAGTGTAAACGAACATCAGCAATAGTAAATTAAACACCATACAGGGACTGTCAGTGTCGCACTACTGTGTATAAATAAATACTATAGGAGAGAATTATATTTCCTTCCCTACAGACTGTAGTTTCATCACATGTAAGCAGCCAGTGCACATTAGTTCCAACTGGATATTTTTACCAAAGTCTTTGCCCTTTGGTTGTGTGAACTTTCTTAATGTCCTCACTAACCACTAGAGAGTGACACTTGGTGCTACAAAGTCAGTGATTTTATACAAAAAATCCCCCTAACAACTGTTAACATTCCTATAACCATGTTACTTAGAACATTTACTGATGTTATTGCAGTTTGCCTATTACCAACAACTTCAACAAAGGCAACAAGAAAAAGGAGACGTGCCAGAAAGAAAAAGGCCAATTGCATGGTAAGTCCATTATCACAGTGTATCATAGAGCTCAGAGCAGCCTGAGGGATAATAAGATAACAGTTAAAGGACAACTATACTGTAAAAATCAACTTTTTAAAAATGAAAGTCCCTGAAGCAAGGAGACAGGATTGATTATTCCCACCTCCCAATATTGTTTTGTTGAGGAGCTACAGCACATACAGTTTTTATATGCCAGGTTATGGCCCTGGGCCATTCTATATCAAACATAGTCTGAAGCATACAGGAAGACTGGCAGAAGCAGTTTTCTTTGTCCTGCTGCTCCTCATAGAAATACAATTGGGAGGTAAAAAGTATCAATCCTACCTCCCTGCCTCAAGTACTTTTATTTTAACTTTCTTTTTTAAAAACTTTATTCGCACTATAGTTTCCCTTTAAGCTTCGGACACACGTGCGATTACCGGCCAACCCGCGATGCACAAATGTGTTCCGAACATCCATTTTGCCTGACTATCTTTTAGAATATGGGTGCTCGGCCAGGCTTCATTGATGATCCGCCAGGTCGGCTCATCAACCAAACCTGACCAAACGTACGCTTGTCTGAACTCAAATTCAAAAAATTCAGAACACACTGAGCATTGCGGGTCAGTACTATTGTGTGTACGGACCTTAATACATAAGAATTGTTATTTATAGATTTTCATTTCTACACATTTTCAGGATACAAGTGTCGTATTACCAGACACTGTCGATATCATTTCAAAGCCTGATGATAATGAAACAAAACCAGAACATAAAGAAGCAAAGGAGCCACCAGTACAGTAAAGGGATCAGAGGTTTATGTTCCACTTTCATCACTTCTCTGTTTTCTTTGTAACTACCACCTAACGTCCTCTCATTGTGTATACAGATACACACAGTATCCAAGTATTATCCTTTTCTATGAACCAATGAACCTGCATATTGCCAATCTGCCCTTTAAGAGACCTTATGCCTCTTTGGCCTTGCGAACATTATCCAGCAATTTACTCCTTAATTTCTATACAAAACCCAGAAAATCGCTGTGAGAGCTTTGTGTACAATCTTACAATGGTTATAACCTTTCTTGGTGTAAAGATCTCAGTGGGAACCTCCTGTTTACTGTACGATTAAAGGGCATGTCTACCCGTAACACAAAAACTGATCTTCCTCTTCAATCCCCACTGATATATTCACACCCATTAATGTCTACCTCATATGTAACATTACTGTAACCACATTACTGCTGACATGGTAATACTTAATCTTACACATACACCATAATCTACTGTCTTTACAGATGGTGGATATTATCTTCACTTCCCCACGTGGACCTAGAAGGAGGAAATGTGTGGAGATCCACACCCAATCAATCACACGGTAATGGCCATTAACCTTTAAATAGCTGGGAAATGGTATGGGGAACATACACCAAGGGTTAATGTTTAAAAGAAGTATTGTCCATGGTAGTCACTAGAGATGTCCGAACTTCGCAAAATCCAGTCCGAAAATACGAGAAATCCGCGGTTCGAAAAATCGGAAGGCGGAAAATCTGGAAAAATCCGCCGTTCGCGAACGGGTATAATCTGCGGCGATCCGGGTTCGGACCCGCGACCTGGCCATCCCTAGTAGTCACACAAATTTTACAAAACTGAATGTGTTATCAATGTCTAGATTGGAAAAAGAAATAAATGTGTAGAATGTTAATGTGGGAATTCATTATTAGTGCAATATGCTTGCTTAAATTTTATAGAAAATCAAATACATCTCTAACATCAATGAAAGTGTTAAATTATAACAATACATTATAAACTACAACCGTCATTAGACCCTCCTTGTGCAATAATTATTATTCCATAAAGCTTATTTTATCTGTTTTAATGTAGGAATGTCCCAAGGATTCTAGTGCAAGACGGGTCAGGCCTGTAGAGGCACCCAGAGATTACAAATGTGAGCGAACTGTAGTACAACATGCCAAGACACCCCAGGTCAGTATAGGATTGTGTTTGCTTACTCATTATTCTGTGCCAACTATCAGGATTTCTATAAAAGTCCCCAACCAATCAGATCTTAGTTAATATTGATATATACATAGTACTGGGCACCCATCAGCGGCTAATGTACCTGGACGTCTCTTGGCTTTCCTCACTACCCTTGGTCTCACATTCTTAACAATTATGGGAGTGGAATTTACAAGTCCAGGCTGTTTGGCATTAGATTCGTTACGATGTTCCTAAATTAAACAAAAGAATAAGTCATTAGGAATGATAATTATTGCACATCGTATGTTTCGTGACTATGGTCAGAACACGTGGGGTGATACACAATACATGGTCCGTGTATTTTATCATGTATTGTTATAATTCAGCATTGGTAATGTGACAGATGTTACAGTGTAAAACTGGTGGTTCTCAACGTGAAGGTTGGAGGATATGGATATGAAGAAAGGAAAAAGAAAGAACTCTATTGTATTTACAACAGACTGTTAATGTTATAAAAGGTTCATATACTCAAATAAATATACTTTATATTAAATATGGACAAATATCAGGGGAACATTATCCATTTGTCTTTTAATAGATACTAATAATTGTTTACGGTGTGATACACTGGGATAATGGACTTACTGTGTTACTCTTTGGCAAGTTGTTTATAGTAGGACCTCTGGTACTAAGCTCCTGCTGTGGAGGGCGCTGTAAGATGCGGTAGACTGCAAAAGAAAAAATATTCAATAAAAGTTCTTATCGTTTAAAATGGTGCTAATTTTGCCCCAACCAATCAGATGTTAGCTTTCAAATGTTAAATAAGATCTGATTGGTTGGGGACTTTTATAGAATCTCCCTGATAGTTGGCTCACAGAATAATGAGTAAGCACAACACAATCCTATACTGTACCTGGGGGTGTCTTGGCATGTTGTACTACAGTTCGCTCCACATTTGTAATCTCTTGGGTTGCCTCTACAGGCCTGACCCGTCTTGCACTAGAATCCTTGGGACATTCCTACATTAAAACAGATAAAATAAGCTTTATGGAATAATAATTATTGCACAAGGAGGGTCTAATGACCGGTGTAGTTTATAATGTATTGTTATAATTTAACACTTTCATTGATGTTATAGATGTATTTGATTTTCTATAAAATTTAAGCAAGCATATTGCACTAATAAATGAATTCCCACATTAACATTCTACACATTTATTTCTTTTTTCCAATCTAGACATTGATAACACATTCAGTTTTGTAAACTTTGTGTGACTACTAGGGATGGCCAGGTCGCGGGTCCGAACCCAGATCCGCCGCAGATTTATCCCGTTCGCGAACGGCGGATTTTTCCAGATTTTCCGCCTTCCGATTTTTCGAACCGCGGATTTCTCGTATTTTCGGACTGGATTTTGCGAAGTTCGGACATCTCTAGTGACTACCATGGACAATACTGCTTTATAAACATTTAACCCTTGGTGTATGTTCCCCATACCATTTCCCAGCTATTTAAAGGTTAATGGCCATTACCGTGTGATTGATTGGGTGTTGGATCTCCACACATTTCCTCCTTCTAGGTCCACGTTGGGGAAGTGAAGATAATATCCACCATCCTGTAAAGAACAGTAGATTACTGGCCCTTGTAACTGACTCTAAAGTTGTATTACATGTCCAGCCAGTAACCCTTGGAGGTTACAGTAATGTTACATTATGAGGTTAGAACACCACTAATGGTCGCCTGTCTGAACACGCATAATCACAGTCGGGGCCTCTGCCCCACAGCCCAGGAAGATCAGTGTTGTGTCTCGGGTAGGACATGCCCTTAATCCGTACAGTAAGTAAACAGGGGTTGCCCCCATGCAGCTCCTCCTGCACTCTTTACACCAACGAAGTCGTTTATAACCATCTGTAAATGCCACACACAAGCTCCACCACCGCAGAGCTGTTTTCTGGGTTTTGCCATAGAAATAATCGGCCCAGTTCAAAATTGATTGAATAACTGTTGTTTTCACACCGCCTTTTTATTAAGCACCTCCCTTTTTTTGGCCTTAAGGTCTACTATTACAAGCGTGCAGATTCGGCAATATGCATGTTCTCCTGGACTTCATATAGCAGACAAAAGGCCAAAATTACTAGATGTACTGTCGTGTATGCCGGTAGTACTATCAGACATGCGAGACTGGACGTACGAGGTAAGGTGCACACGAAATCCAACGCACATTTGTGTATGACACTCCATTCGCCTGTTTTTGCAAAAGCCCTGGGTGAACATTAAATTCCTGTCATCCGTTCACCAGACCCAGATTCACATTGTACACACCAGCGGTGGCCCCCCTACCGCTTCGCTGACTCTCCTGGCTATGTTCGGGTCGGGTTTGTCTTCTATTATCACTCAAGGCTTTGGAAATGATATTCGACTAGTGACAATTGGTAATTACGACAACTTCGGTGATCCTGAAAATGCTTGTCACCTTGAAATGAATAATCTTTATAAATACCCACTTCTTAGTATTAAGGTCCGTACACACCAATAGTTCTGACCCCGCTACATCTCACGTTGTTTTGTTTCGCAATTATCATTTCTGTGAATTTGTAGGAGTTCAGACACACCGCGAATCGTCTTCGGTTAACCGCCGTCTTGGTCTAGACCATGAGCCCGCACCCCTGGAGGCATATAAGTGAGAAGCCACCATCGCCCGCCACCGTTCAGCTCCAAATATTCTAACTAGCACTCAGCGTCACGAGCATAAATGGTCATGTTCGGACTACAGCCAGACACCCCGACTTTGGCCCCCTGACCGCAGCCCGCCCTGCCCTTTCATTCTTGCTCTGCCACGCGTTGTGTTCTAATTTAGCAAGTCTTTTTTTTTTTCCTTTTTTTTCCCAATCCTCCCCCCCCTTCTCGGTTCCGTAATTGCACCGCCTAAAGGCGCTGTATGTACACTACTTTGCTGGCTGACCCTACTCACTAAAGTTTTAAACACACCCCGAAAGGTCTTTACATGTGTCCTAACATAAAACTAGTATCTGCAGCTAGGGACCCCACTCCTCCCCCGCGTTTTTTTTGGTTTTTTTACTGATACTTTTTTTTTACATTTTGCATACCATTGTTATGCTGCTTCATGCACGCCCCGCAGCCCAGTCACGACACGGGACAAAGAAATACTCGATTCCCAGACCGCCAGTTTACCTTCCTGTCATCGTTTTTCTTTCAGCACTACCGTTTGAGACTTTCATGACAAGGGCCCCAGCGCCGCTCCACGCCACACCCCCTCGCGTTTATTTATCGCTCTAACAAACAAACATGTCCCCCCCCCCTATTTGTAGAGTGTACGCCTCCTCAACAAAACACCATATTGCCGGGAGGTTGGGTAATAATCCAAATTTTCCCTGTCTCCTTGTTCCAGGGGAGCTTTTCATTTTTAAAAGTTGATTTTTCTTACAAGTATAGTTGTCCTCTGTTAACTGTTATCTTATTATCCCTCAGGCTGCTTGAGCTCTATTGATACACCCTGTGATAATGGACTTACAATGCAATTGGCCCTTTTTCTTTCTGGCACGTTCCTTTTTTTGTTTGCCTTGTTGAAGTTGGTGGTAATAGGCAAACTGCAATAAAACAATCAGTAAATGTTCTAAGTAACATGGTTAATAGGAAATGTTAAAAGTTGTTAGGGCGGATTTTTTGTATAAAATCACTTGACTTTTGTAGCACTCCATAAGCTGTCCTATTTCTCACTCTTAGTGCGTTTATGTGAGAGCACAGATAAGACCAAGTTCAACCACAAAACCAACAGGGCCAAAGACTTGGGTGTAAAAATATCCCAGATTGGACCCAAACATATATGCTCCACTGGTTCGGCCGCTTCTAAACACAGCCGACTAGCATCATTTTACTACAGTCGCTGTCGGTGAAGCGCAAAATACCGCAAATATCTCCTTTCCTACGCCGTAATTTATTTTTAACACACGTATCGTCGCGTACATGGACGTTCCTTTTAGGGTGCTATGGGTTTATTTACCTATTGCTCTGAATGTTCGTTACAATGGTACACAAGAAAAGTGATTCAAAGTTCATATCAGCACGTCTACCAGCACCCATATGATGTACGGACGGTCTAGGTCGCGACCCTGGACCTTACCCTCGCGTTTTCCCCACTACGGCAATCTCCTGCCGTTCCCCATGCTGGAGGTTCACTCATGCCAACTGACATGAGCTCCTCTGGATGGAGGTCCTCAAGACGCACCTGGTTCATCACAGTAGAGCGTCTCGACACCACGACACCGATTCTCTCGGGCCCTGGAGCGTTCTTTGGCGACATTTCGTCCCTCGGCATGGAGGTTCCTCAGCTGCAAGGGCTCTTCGACTGGAGGTGCCTAGATGCATGGTTGACGGATAGAGGTTCATCGGCATAAACGGTTATCGGCTGGAGTTCCCTTCGAATAGGTTTCTCGGCTAGAGGGTTCCTCGGCCTACCATGATGGTTCCCGACCACGGAGGAGGAAATGGCTGCCTCGAGAATGTTCCGCAGGCCAAAGCAGGCCTAAAGTACATAACGAAATAAGGGCTGTCCAGTCGTTTATAACTTTACTAAGGGGTCAATCCCTCTTATTGCAGTTACCACCAACACACAACGTTTTCGGCAAACTAGGGCACCTTGCCCTAGTCACAGTAGTTTATGTTGCATCAAACGTTGTGTATGTGCCGTTGTGCACTTTCTATCTTGTTCTTTGTAAACTCTGCAATAATTACGAGGGCATTACCCCTTGTAAATAATAAACAACGACCCCTTCCTTTCCCCTCCCCCGACAATGGACCACCCACGACAACTTTTCTCGTCAATACTACCTTCAGTATTCTGTCCCCTACCATGTCTGGCACGCTCAGGATCGGTGGCCAGACCGTGAAGCCTGGGCATCCGCGCCTCCCCCCCCCACCCTGGGACTTCCCCCCCCCCCCCCCCTTTCCCCCCCCCCCCCCTCTCCCCCCTTTTCTTCCCCCCCCTTCCCCCCCGCGTTACCTTGCCCCCCGCCAGTTAGTATTTCTTCATGCGCAACCCAGAGGCATAGGCTTCCTCTTAAAGGGCAGATTGGCACATATGGCAGGTTCATTGGTTCTCATAGAAGCGATAAATACTAGGATATACTGTGTGATACTGTTATACACAAGTGAGATGGAAACGTAGCATGGTTGAGCTTACACAGAAACAGACGAGAAGTCGATGAACAGTGGAACATAAACCCTCTGATCCCCTTTACTGTACCATCGCCCGTGCTCTTGCCGCCCGGTTGCTTACTCTTATGATTACTGTGTGGTTTCATGTACACGTCCACGTGCATAGGCTTGTGAATCCGATTATGGCACAGTGTCTGGTATTAACAACTACTTGCTATCCCCTGAAAATGTGTCGTAGAAGAATACTGAACGTCTATAAATAACACATTTTATGTACTACAGGTCCTACCACAATAGTACTGACCCGCAATGCTCAGGTGTATGCATGCATTTTTTTTCTTCTCGGACATGCTTGGTTGGGAAGTTCAGACAAGCCGTACGTTTGGTCAGGTTGGTTGATGCAGCCGACCATGGCGGATCCTCAATTGTCGCCTCGGGTCCCCACGCACTGTCACCCATCCACTAAAGATAGTGGGCAGTCGAAACGGCCCACGGTTCGGACAACAAGAATTTCAGTGTCCCACTAGTACTGCCCGGGTTCTCACGGCCAGGTCAACTCCGCAGCTCGTGTCCCCGACCAGCCCTTAATACTGTTAGTCCTGATTCACTGTCCTCTCCGCCATGGATCTGCCCGCCCAGCCGTTATTATGATAACACTCGGGATAATGGACCCTGCACGCCCCCTTTGCTTCTCCCCCTCCCCCTTCTTTTTTTTTTTCCTTTATTTTTTTTTTCTCGCCAGCATTTAGGGCATTTCTCTTTATTTCGCGCCACGTATGACACTGATGTCTCTTTGTCCTCGCCTTTGCCCCTTGTGCCCCACGTTTTCGTTGGTTATCCTGCAATAGGCGCCTCCAAACTCCGACACCACCCCCTAACAATCAGTAAAGTGGCCTAAGAAGTAACATGGTCCCCCCACCCCTTTGATTTCACGCGTATCACTGCTTTTTAAAAGTTTTTTCCGCCTCGCCCACCCTGGTCCTGCGAGTTGTGTCACCACAACATAATGCACTTGCGCTCAACCAAGTGTCACTTTCTCTCGCAGGCCGCCGGTAGTGCGGACAACTCTAAATGCCAAAAGTTCAACCCCAACAGCAAAGGGCAAAGCACTCTGTGGTTATAAAAATCCAGCTCCACTGGCACCACCACCACCCCTCACATAAGGCCCACCCTACTGGCATGCTCACTATTGTCCCAAGATGCAACCCACAGTCGGTAGGAGGCAAATATAATTCTCTCCTATAGTATTTCCTGTTATACCCAGTAGTCGCCAGACACGCACAGTCCTTCATGGAGGTTGTTTCCTATATTTTACAATATTGTTGATGTTAGCCCTTTACACTGGTTTATACCAGAAAAAGTGATTAAAGGTCAATATCTAGTCTCACCAGCACCCAGATGCGTACCTGGGACGGCTTCCCTCGGCTGGAGGGTCTCGGATGACGTCTCAGATGGAGGTTTATCAGCGGGGAGCGTTTCCTCAGCTGATGTTTCCTTAGGCAGTGGAAGGCCCTTACCTTCAGATGTACCGATTCCTCAGCTGGAGGTGCCTCGGACAGACAGTTCCTTCACGGCTGCGAGGGGATTCTTGGTCTCGCTGACAGTTCTCAGATGGAGGTTTCCCTCGAGATGACAGTTCCTAAGCTGTCAGGGTTCCTCAGCTGGAGGTTCCTCAGAGACAGGTTCTTCGGAACTGGAGGTTCCTCACTAATTGTTCCTCGGATAGAGGTTGCTCTATGCTTGCCCAGGTGACCTTGATATAGAGGCTTCCCTCGGCTGGGGCTTCTAAGATAGACGGCATCCCTCGGCTGGGGTTCACTACGCTGATGGTTCCTCAGATAAGTTTTCTCAGCGGAGGTTTCTTCACCGCTTCCCGACAGTTCCTTGCCTGGAGGTTCATCAGCTGTCTTGCACCTTACAGCTGAGTCTGCAAATGTTTGTAGTACTACAAACATAGAAATGTATATTCTGAAAGAAATCCTTGGATTGGCTGCCCTTTTCCCTGCTGAGCAGCTCTATATTCAATGCGATATCTGCAAAGGATTTAGGTCTACTATGTCGTCTCAGAGCTGATCCTTGCCACATGGACATACAACTGTACCAGTTCGAGTTCCTATCTGATTTATAAATATCAGAAAGATATAGTCTTGGTTTGAGGTCACATTACTTCTTATACTTGGTTCTACAATCTCAATTTATTCAAGGTAGTCAAGCAACACCCACAAAAAACCAATCCTTGAAACAATTCAACAAATATTCGTATATGCCTCTTGTAACAATCTTTAATACCTCCGTTCGGGCCTCTACCCAATATCAGACAAACCATTTAGCTATAAATACACGGGGCTAATTTGTGTTGGTTGGTTTCATCTATGTGTCGAGTGATCATGTTATATACTTGAATGTGATGACAATCGGTCGAAGATACTGTGTGCAATGCGAATTCTTATTATACTAACTATGGGGAAACACATCATGGGTAATTGTTACTCGTGAACTTTACACTTCTCCAGGTTTGTTCCATTTATTGCACCGATGTTTCTCTCTGGTAAAGATGTAACTAGTCAGCGCCGGTAGGAAGTCAGATTCCAGTCTTTTTTGCATAACTCACAAATACCAAATATAAACAGTACAAACATTTAGTTCTACAGAGCCCCATCGTGACCGCCTTATAATCTGTACGTTCGTAAGGAGTGCTTCCTCCTCTCCTCCCAAACAAGGTTAAATATATCAATCATATTAACAATAGATGCATGTGGGGGTACAGAACACGGTCATGTCTACACCTAACTCCATCTTTATAGACCCTCAAGCCACATTATTTCGGGAATGGAGGTATTACAATTATTGTGGCTCTTGGAAACCCTTGTCTCTGTCTCGTAACTAGCAAAGGGAGACTTTGTCTGGGACAAGCTAGTCGCCCGACTCACACTAGAAGGTGATACGAAAATAGGTCTCATATTGAAACGCGTGAATGGCACACTTACAAATTTACCCCCCTTCCTCATAACCCCTCAAGGTGGATGTAAACATATGTTTATTTTTTGCCACCACTTTTTTAAAACTATGTAAAAAAAAAAAAAACAAATTTTAAAAGATTGCACTGGTTTATTCTTCCGCTCAGAGCACAATTTTTTCCTCCTCTCTTCCTGCCGACAAACCACAGTGCCACCGTCCTTGGCATGCCAAAGATGTTAGTGCATGGGACTTTTTTGATTATTTTTTTTTTCCTCAACGACCGGTTATTTCCTTCTCTCTCGACACATCTACCTCTTCACGACCCCTTTTCTCCATTATTAGTTGGGGAGATAGTTCTTGGATTGGTGATTTCAAATGATGGCATTCTAAATAAAAAGAGAAATCAAATTAAATACTTTGGAATTAATTAAAATCTATAAAATCTATATCGTACAAGAAAAGGGCACACTGGTTTATATTATTATTACCTAATATGTTTTTTTTTTGTTTTTTTGTGTAGAGGCCGTACCTATTTCGATAATGACATGAACTCGCACCCTATATTTGCACCCGCATGGCCCTGTAAACACCCCCCCCCTATCCCTCCCCCGCTAGCGGAACAGTTCAGTCCGTGTGTTCTCGATTTCTGATTTTTTATCTTCCCCCCCCCCTTTTCGACACTATGGGAAATTTGCCCCGATGCCCAATATCCCCCGCCGACCATTACCCCAAGGCAATGAACATACAATTGAACCCAAGTCAATGATAAACTTTAATCGGTTCGTGGTAAATGGCCCTCCCTCGGTGCGGAAAATGGGAAATGGTTCTGGGGAACATGTTCCAATATACCAGGACATTCGAAAAAATCAATTTGACTCTTCACTCGCGCTATTTGCGAAGGCCCCGGTCGCGCCCCTACATGGTACCATGGACCATTGTTACTCGTCGGCATTGATGACTCAAGTATAGGGTTAATGGGCACTTTACTTTTGTAGATTCGATGATTACCCGAGCCCCCCTACGTAGTCTACCCATGATTTACATTTTACTCGCGGATTTCGCATGTCCGCTCGCTACACAGGTCTGAATGGATCCTTTACTCGTGGTTTGATGCTCATCGCCGTATCAGGTTTAATGGAAACTCTGTAAGCTCTTTGGGTGACTTAGGATTTCGATTCACCGTTACGCCAGCCTTATCTGTTCGCCTGTTATCCCACCTGCGATATTTTTACTCGCGGATCATGTCTCGCGTATTATGGCTTTTAATGGGTCACCACACTTCTATATCGCGGGATTCACTGCTACGCACTTATAGGTTTTACGCGGCCCCTTCTTTTTACTCGACGGAACCTTGCTGCCTTGTATCGGCCTCCAATGGACCCTTCTGTATCCGACCCCCCACCCCGGATCTTTCCCATTTGCTCATCCGTTAGGCGTATTTTTTGATCACCCATGGCCATTTTACTCGCGGCTATTTCAGCCTGTCATACTATCGCTATCGTGATTTATGTCGACACTTATCCATCTCACTGTGTCCCTCCCCCGTCCCTTTCCCCCCCTTCTTTTTTTCTCTTTTCTCGCCGTATCGCCTACCGCATGTTCGCCCCTTCCATCCCGCCCCCTACCCTTATGCACATTCTTTTCCCGGTCATGCTTCGTATGTGCGTTACTCGGTCTTCCTGGCCCGCCACTGAGCCTTACTCGCGGATTGCCCGATGCTCAACTGTTTCGCCGTTCTCTCGGTATCATGTTCTTTCTCATCTCCTCCACAGTTCCCTTGTCGGCTTCCCCGCAGCAGCTTCTCTGTACGTGCTCTCCAGGACCCTTGTCACTAGCTAGCATTTCGATGATGTTCGAGTTATTTTCTTCTCCCCCCCCCGTTCC
Source organism: Hymenochirus boettgeri (assembly GCA_019447015.1). NCBI lineage: Eukaryota > Metazoa > Chordata > Amphibia > Anura > Pipidae > Hymenochirus > Hymenochirus boettgeri. Next base: position 33,174 of record JAACNH010001320.1, read on the forward strand.
CCCCGCACACCCTTGTTGTCTTGGTCTCTCACGGGCTTCCCCAGACCTCCCTTCTTGCCGATTGGGTTTCACATTGTGCCACTCCGCTGTCTCCGCCGCTTTTCCTGCTTCGACGGTTCTTGCCCGCGTTCTTTTGCTATTCTACAGGACATCCTCTCCCGTTATTCTCGATACTTGCGTATCGTTTACCTGCTACCCGGCACTCTTTCCAGTACGCGTTACTGAAAGTCTGCTCGCACGGTCCACCCGCCCCTTACTGTAATCGCCCGCTACCCACCCATGTGCAAATTGCTATACCTTTGATCGCCGTCACTCATTTTGCTTACCTGTCGACCTTCTCGTGCACCACTACTTTTTTTTATCCCTTCTTAATATACTAAGCGAGTCCACTTACCTCCAACAGCGGAATTCCATTAAGTTCTTTAACGTGCACATTTGTTAGCGCACGTAGGATCGCTCCAGTGGCATACGGCTGCATCTTAATTTTTGTGTGCCCACTGTACCCCCCCACCTAGCGTGCCCCCATTTTCGCTATTCGTCCCGACGTTCCACTTTTTTCACGCGCACTCACGCGCGCCCTCTAATCTTTTTACAGTCACATATAGATCCCTCCCTATTCGCGCGCGGTTTTTTATTTTGTTGTTCTTTGCACTCGCCTTCATTCTGGGACTAATAAGGCCTCTCCTACCCTCTGCTTTTTATTTTTAAACTCCGGCTCAATCCCCCTGGCGTAACCCCTCACGGTTATTTCTTCATCGAGGCACAATTCCGCTAGATTTTCCCCAAGACCCTAGTCGACCCCATCGATTATCTTCCTTTTTTAATTCGTGTCATCCATTCTTCTCTAAACTAGCCAGGATTTTCGAGCCGCTGCCCCTCTACGAGGTTTTGAAATCGCCGACACTTTACCACGGATTCCGAATGGACCTCACTTCTCCCCCATGCATCTGACCGTTTTATTCGCACCTAGATACACCAATAGAAATTTTTAACCTCGCGGCTCTCTCAGATGCTTGTACACGCCGCTATGTTAGTTCTTATATGGAACACTTTACCTCTGCCGGTTATCCCCGTTCCTTCTTCGGTCTACTTCACGATTGCTCTATTCGTCGCGCTCCCTACGTCCTCATGGCTACCACCTGTAACACCTTTTACTCTGTGCGGATTCCACTTTCAGCAGCCTTGTCGCACTTCTCGTATAGGCTATTGTTAGCGGAACACTTTACATCATCGCCCTATCTCGATTACCGACTGTTATCACTAGTTATACCCCCAATCGGACAAGATTTAACTCCACGGAATTTCGATCTCACGAATAGTTTTTTAAACTTGTTAATGGCACTGCGTTGTACTCACGGATTCCCTAAACTCCCACTCGCTCGCAGTGTCCCGGCATAGATACCTACATCGTACTCAGGTCCATGTAGCATCACGTGCGAAGTATAGGTGCTGTATCATGGAGCACTTTTGTACATCACGTCGATTCGCCATGCTCGGCGTACCCTTTTCCCTTGTCACCTAGATAAGCCCAGCGACAATTCCCCTTTACTCTCAGGCATTCATACTCGAGCTTGACTCAGTTTTACACGTACTCGACCATCTTGTGATCCCATAAAGCGGATTCCCCATACTTGCAGCTTCGCAATAGTACCCCATGGATTATACTCGTCTTTATCTCGTGGATCCGCATGTCCCCTCGCGCCTAATAGCGATTATATTAATGGAAACTTGTAATCACGCTGGCTTCCCCCCATCCATTCCCTACTTGTTTACTCGTCCTTCATTGGTTCGTTTTTTCACTCTCCATTACGGATTACCCCCTCATGGGATACAATTTCCGTTTCATCGTGGATCGACTCTCCCCTCCCTCTTCGCCTGCCTTGCTTGTAGGTTTTACATGGAATTCTTCCCTTATTTATCCTACGGACATCTTCTTTTTCATTCCTGCTCGAAGTGCAGCCTTTTATTTCAGCATACCATGGACCATTTACTCGTTGGATTCGATCCTGCTGCGTTATAGGTTTTATCCTCCTCCACTGTCCGGCTTATCTCATCTGTCACCTCACGGATTCCATGCATTACGAGGTTCGCACTACGCTTACATGGATATTTACCCCTCCGTGGATTCGATGCTAGCGTGAAACCACCCGTACCCATGGAACCACCTTTTACTCGCGGATTCGATGCTCGCCGCTATAGGTATTAATGGGCATTGTTCTATCGCACATTTGATATGGTTCAGACTCGAACTGTACTTATCGAAGAGTCCGGCAATAGCGAAAATACCGGAGTGAGGGATAGGTTCGGCGAAGTCTGAATCCTTCGAACGCCCCCCCCGACATAGTTCGGCTTCGACCCACTCGGGGCCAAGTTCCCCCCCCCTTTTCCCCCCCCCCTATGCACTTATGATCCATAGAAATGGGGTTTTATATTTTTTTTTAAGGCAGTGCGATTTGTGTTACCGAGCTTGACCCATTATATATTAAAGAAGTTCTGTGGCAGCCTCACCTTTTTTTAATCGATAGAATTTCGGAATTGCGCGGTGGGTTTTTGACGCCTATTACCTTTGATCTCCTGCATTTGTCAAAGCATGTTAGCTTGTATATTTCAACCCACTATGCCGTCACGCAACCCAGCAGCGCGTCCCTCTAGGTACTCTCTTTGAGAACCTTCTTGTGCGGTCATCATTCGTTTTGCTCCCAATCCACGAGTGCAATATTTTTTTTTTCTGACCAGTCGCCCTAGCTTTATTTAACAGGACATTCGGTCGTGGATTCCCTTCTTACAAATTCCCGAGATCCTGCTCTTTATCCGTCCAAGTTTCTACTTATTCATACTAAGAATAATGTGAATGCGCCCATATCATATATAATTGTGTTGTAAGTTAGCTCCCGTGCATACTCCCACACTTTCCCAGCAGTACAACAGTGCACATCCCCCTTACCGCCGCAGTGGTGTGGTTCTCCCGGGTAACAGACCTTCCCCCCTTGTATGTGGCGGTGAGCCACACTTGGCCCTCCAGCCTGTTTTTGACAACTACCCTCACGTCGCTCACGCATTTCCTTGCGGTTGCTTGGCACTGGAGGCCTGCTCGGGCTCCCGCTTGGTACGTCTTTAAAATCCCTTTTGGACATCGCGGCCCGCACAGTGTTGGTATATTTGCCCCCTCCCACCCGTAGGGAGATGTAACGGTTCCACCCCCTACCTTTTTCCCCATTTGTTCACAATAATCTCGAACTGCTCCCATGTGCTTTTCCCAATCCACCCTCTACTTCTCCTGGTAACCCCACAACCATTTGTCGCAACCTGTGGCATTTTCCTGAGGGGGCTTTGGTTGGTATGTGCTTCCAACACTATGAGTTTCCCCCACACACGTAGTGCATGGCCTACCCACACTTCGCACCCTCCTAATCGTCATTTCTTAGATTTTGTACCAGATCCATCAATGATTTTTTACCCCCCTCATCCTCCCTAGCCGCTACAGCGACGCCGCACAATTGTGTTGTCGATTACCGTACCGTCTCACGAATCTGCAACAATTGTAGTAGCGTTCCCTTATGGGCCCGCACAACCCGGACCACAGAACCTCAAATCCAACCCAATCTTTTTTTTTCCCCCATCAATACCTGTCGCCCTCCCCAGTAAATCCCGCGGTGGCCTCCTAATTACTACAGTTACAGTGTTTTTTCTTGCTATGCCATTATCTCCCAGTACGTACTCTGTGTGTCTTGTTTGGTGCCCTATGGATGACCACTCAGTCCAGTACAATGACAGAAAATCCGTACAAATGATATGTGCCCATTGGTAGGACAGGGGTGGTGTACTTGTGGCTTCCCCCTCAATAAACTTAATGATCCCTTGCTGGCCATACACATAGGAGCATCACCAAATCAGGGCCATTTTATTATCATGGCAAAATATATATTGATATTAAACCCCGATCGGCTACATGTATTGTTCACGGTATTGCTGTAGAAAATCATCACTCTGTTCACTATATTATGTATTACCTGTGTATGATATTATGACTTTGTAACATGTAGTACCCTTATTTAATGTATGACTATGTAATTGTAAAGCGCCACGGAAGATGTTGGCGCTATATAATCCATATAATAATAATAAAATAATCTGCAGATCCCCAATAACCCCAGCCTATCGGAAGATGCAGCAAGGCCCTGGCTCTGCCCCTTAACAGTTAAAGGACAACAAATATCCAAAAAAATCCCCCCCTTACATGTCTTCCAGCAGCTGAAATCACTGATCACATAATACGTGATGCCTCCCTTAGATCGATGAAAACAAGGCTGCATAAACCATCCCTTAGATATCACAAGCAAAACATGAGTGCTAAAAGCCCGCTCCTAGACCACCCGGGCCATGGTTTAACATACACTTGTCATTGGCTGGTGGGAATATCTGTGTACAACCTCTCTCCTCCTCCTGTGCCATCAAACAAACTTGAAATCTCCGTTGCTAGGATACAGCCTACATAGTCAAGCTGATAAAGGATGGGTGGAGGAGCGTTTTTCCTGCTTGCTAGTTTTAGTGATATCAACACAATGAGGGCCATTATTATCATGGCAAATATACTGATATTTCATCCTGATCGGCTACATGAACGGCCGCCATTAGATACCACATTACAGATCAGTAACACCAATTCCATACTTACCGAACAATCGACAGCAAAGCCAATCCCAGCAACCAAAGTTGGAGTTGTAAAGTGTCGAAATTAAAGACAAGGGGGAAAAATCCCGAAAAATGCAAAAAAATCAGCACAAGCAGAAAAGTTGGTAAAAAAAACCTCCGCTTTGTCACTATCTCACAGGGGAATAAAAAACTGTGAAATTTCAGTCCCTTTTATAGAGTGAGTGACATCACTGATGACATCATCAGGGCCTAAACCAAGTACATACAGGATAGAAATTTCTAGAATACCGCAATGAAAACAAAGGACATTACATCATCAGGCTATTACGCAAGTACAAACAGGATAGAAATTTCTAGAATACCGAATGAAAACAAGGAAATTACATCCAAGGCTATTACGCCCAGTACAATGTACAACCGGGGGGCATGAAAAACGCGGTTGGCCACCGGGCTAAAGGACCCTAGGGTAGGATGTCAAACTGCGGCCCTCCAGATGTTTGAAAACTACAACTCCCAGCATTCCTTGGTTTCTTCTGCAATGGAGGAATGCTGGGAGTTGTGTTTCAAACATGGAGGCCGCATGTTGGATATCCCTGCCCTCAGGAGAACACTGCTTTCAATACCAGATAAAATAAAAATGCTCCCAATATGTCTTTCCAGCTATAATGGTAACAATCCTCAAATGTGGACATTCAGGGGCTTGGGTCATGTGATCAAAACACTGATCCCCCAACCCACACAGGCACAACCACCCTACTGACCTATCGTCTATTTCTAAAGGTTTAATTCTATATTGACCAGAGACATAACCATTTTTCCCACTCCCAGCCCTAGAAGACCATAGGAGACCACACAATCGGTTGTGATTTACCGACATGTCCCGATCGCAAATTCGGAGTAGGATCTGCATTGAGGGGCATACACGAACAGCCTATCAGATCCCCCAAAACCCCAGCCTATCAGGAGCATGCAGCAAGGCTCCGCCCCCTCCTACAGTTACTACAGTTAATGGGGTCAGAACAAGCAGCAGTTGTACTGGGCCCTATGGATTCCATTCAGTCCAGTAAAATGACAGAAATCCATACACATGATGATATGTGCCCTTGGTCAGGACAGTACTTATTGGTTTCCCTATAAACCTTAACTGATCCCTATGCTGGCCATACACATAGTGATATCACCACAATCAGGGCATTTTTTATCATGGCAAAATATTTATGTTAATATTAATCCTGATCGGCTACATGTATTGTATCACGGTATTGCTGTAAGAAACTCATCACTCTGTTCACTATATTATGTATTACCTGTGTATGTATATGTATGACTTTATATAACATGTATTACCCTGTATGTAATGTATGACTATGTAATTGTAAAGCGCCACGGAAGATGTTGGCGCTATATAAAATCCATAATAATAATAAAAAATAATCTGCAGACCCCAATAACCCCAGCCTATCAGGAAGATGCAGCAAGGCCCTGGCTCTGCCCTTACTACAGTTAAAGGACAACAATATCAAAATAACATCTCCCATTACATGTCTTCCAGCAGCTGAAATCATGATCACATATAGCCTGATGCCCTTGATACTCGTGATGACCCTCCCTTAGATATCACACAGCAAACATGAGTGCTAAAAGCCCCGCCTCCTAGACCACCCAGGGCCATGGTTAAATAACACTTGTCATGGCTGTGGGAATATCTGTTACAACCTCTCTCCTCCTCCTGTGCCAGTCAAACAAACTTGAAATCTCCTGTTGCTAGGATACAGCCTACATAGTCAAGCTGATAAAGGATGGGTGGAGGAGCGTTTTCCTGCTTGCTAGCTTTTTAAGTGATATCACACAATGAGGGCCATTTATTATCATGGCAAATTACTGATATTTCATCCCTGATCGGCTACATGAACGGCCGCCATTAGATACCAACATTACGATCAGTAACACCAATTCCATACTTACCGAACAACTGACAGCAAAGCCAATCCCAGCACCAAAGTTGGAGTTTAAGTGTCGAATAAAGACAAATGGGGGAAAATGAAATCCCGAAAATGCAAAAAAAATCAGCAAAAAGCAGAAAGTTGGTTAAAAACCTCCTGCTTTGTCACTATCTCACAGGGGAATAAAAAAACTGTGAATTTCAGTCCCTTTTATAGAGTGAGTGACATCACTGATGACATCATCAGGGCTAAACCAAGTACAATACAGGATAGAAATTTCTAGAATACCGCAATGAAAAAACAAAGGACATTACATCATCAAGGCTATTACGCCAAGTACAATGTACAACCGGGTGGCCATGAAAAAGCAGCCGGTGGCACCGGGCTAAAAGACCCTAGGGCAGGGATGTCCAACCTGCGGCCCTCCAGATGTTTGAAAACTACAACTCCCAGCATTCCTTGGTTTCTCTACAATGGAGGATACTGGGAGTTGTAGTTTTCAAACATCTGGAGGCCGCATGTTGGATATCCCTGCCTAGGGAAACATGGCTTTCAATACCAGATAAAATAAAATGCTCCCAATGTGTCTTTCCAAGCTATAATGGTAACAATCCTCAAATGTGGACATTCAGGGGCTTTGGGGTCATGTGATCAAACAATGATCCCCCAACCCCCACACAGGCACACCACACCTACTGACCTATCGTCTATTCTACAGGTTTAATTCTTATATTGACCAGAGACATAACCATTTTTCCACATCCCAGCCCTAGAAGACCATAGGAGACCGCACAATCGGTTGTGATTTACCGACATGTCCGATCGCAAATTCGTAGTAGGATCTGCTTGAGGGCAGCACGAACAGCCTATCAGATCCCCCAATAACCCCAGCCTATAGGAAGCATGCAGCAAAGCCCTGGCTCCACCCTTTCCTACAGTTACTACAGTTAATGGGGTCAGCACCAAGCAGCAGCTGTACTGGGCCCTATGGATTCCAGTACAATGACAGAAATCCGTTACACAATGATATTTGCCCATTGGTCAGGACAGTACTTGTTGGTTTCCCTATAAACCTTAACTGATCCCTGTGCTGGCCATACACATAGTGATATCACCACAATCAGGGCCATTTTATTATCATGGCAAATATTTATATTAATATTAAATCCCCGATCGGCTACATGACGGCCGCCATATACGCCAGAATACCCAGTGTTCTCACCAGATTTTTTTTCCAGCCGGGTGGCATGACAAAGTAGCCAGGTGGGGTGGGACGGGGAAATTTGGTGGTGGGGGAAAAATGTGCACAGCATCATGTAAATTATATAGGTCAAGGATGTCTAACTTTCATCCCACTAGATGTTTAATCTATGTTACACTAACTCCCAGCATTTCGTGGTTGTAGAATGCAGGCAGTTGTAGTTCTACAACATCTGCAGGGAGTTGTAGTTCTACAACACGCTATTCCTATTGTATCACGGTATTGCTGTAAGATACTCATCATTCTGTTCATTATATTATGTATTACCTGTGTATGTAATATGTATGACTTTGTATTACATGTATTACCCTGTATGTAATGTATGACTATGTAATGTAAAAGCCAGGAAGATGTTGGCGCTATATAAATCCATAATAATAATAAATAATCTGCAGATCTCCCAATAACCCCAGCCTATCAGGAAGATGCAGCAAGGCCTGCTCTGCCCCCTTACTACAGTTAAAGGACAACTATCAAAATAACATCCCCCCATTACATGTCTTCCAGCTATCTGACAATCCAATGATCACATTAATAGCCGTGCTGCCCTCCCTTAGATATCACACAGCAAACAGAGTGCTAAAAGCCCGCCTCCTAGACCACCCAGGGCCATGGTTAACATAACACTTGTCATTGGCTTGGTGGGAATTCTGTACAACCCCTCTCCTCCTCCTCTGCCAGTCAAACAAACTTGAAATCTCCTGTTGCTAGGATACAGCTACATAAGTACGATAAAGGATGTGTGGAGGAGCGTTTTCCTGCATGCTAGCTTTTTAGTGATATCACCACAATCAGGGCCATTTTATTATCATGGGAAAATATACTGATATTTTCATCCCTGATCGGCTACATGTAGGCCGCCATTAGATACCAACATTACAGATCAGTAACACCAATTCCATACTTACCGAACAATCGACAGCAAAGCCAATCCCAGTACCAAAGTTGGAGTTGTAAAGTGTCGAATTAAAGGCAAATGGGGGAAAAATCCCGAAATGCAAAAAAATCAGCAAAAAGCAGGAAAAGTTGGTAATAAAAAAACCTCCTGCTTTGTACTATCTCACAGGGGAATAAACAAAACTGTGAATTTCAGTCCTTTTATTAGTGAGTGACATCACTGATGACATCATCAGGGCTAAACCAAGTAAAATACAGGATAGAAATTTCTAGAATACCGCAATAAAAAACAAAGGAAATTACATCATCAAGGCTATTACGCCAAGTACAATACAGGATAGAAATTTCTAGAATACCGCAATGAAAAACAAAGGAAATAACATCATCAAGGCTATGACGCCAAGTACAATACAGGATAGAAATTTCTAGAATACCGCAATGAAAATCAAAGGCAATGACATCATCAAGTCTATGAAGCCAAGTACAATACAGGATGAAATTTCTAGAATACCGCAATGAAAATCAAAGGCAATGACATCATCAAGTCTATCAAGCCAAGTACAACACAGGATAGAAATTTCTAGAATACCCCCTGAACACCCCAATGTTCTCACCAGATTTTTTTCCAGCCGGGTGGCATGACAAAGTAGCCAGGTGGGGTGGGACGGGGAAATTTGGTGGTGGGGAAAAATGTGCACAGCATCATGTAAATTATATAGGTCAAGGATGTCTAACTTTCATCCCACTAGATGTTTAATCTATATTACACTATGACTCCCAGCATTTCGTGGTTGTAGAATGCAGGGAGTTGTAGTTCTAAAACATCTGCAGGGAGTTGTAGTTCTACAACATCTGAAGGTAACCCATGTAACATGTCAGCACAAGCAAATGTGGCAACCTTTTGTGGCCTTGGGGATCTTGGAAAAGCTACTTAGCATGTGCTAAAATAATCTTACAAGTATAAAAAAGGGTCTGGACTGGGCAGTTTTTACTGACCTATTGGCACCTATTAAACCTACATCTAAATTCTTTTTAAATCACAAGTGTTCTCTTAAGAAATTTTTTCCAGCCGGGTGGCATGAAAAAGTAGCTGGGTGGGCCGCCCGGCTAAAAGACCCTCGGGAGAACTCAGGTAAAAAGATGATTATTAATTTGGCTTGAAGAGATAAATTCAGGTATCCCACTACTCCCGAATCTTCCGGGAGTCTCCCACAAATCAGGGTGGTCTCCCGCGCTCCTGCAACGGAGAGGAGTCCTGAATCTCCTCCCAGATACGCCACCTTTATGTGTGTCACGCCCCTGGACCGCCCACACCACGCCCTACCACTCCGCTAACCCCGCCTCCCCCACCCCCTAGCGCGTATGCCCTGCCACGTCACACAGCGTAGCCATGCCCCCTCGCCCACCCTGCCCGGAAGGACGAAGAGGCAACGTGGGATGTCTGTAAATTATTTTTCTTTATTCTTCTTCCCTTTATTTCTTTCACTTTTTCAGACTGTATCTCCTCCCATAATTTTCAAGATGAAGACACAAAATTTGGTATAGATGTGCAGGACACACACAGGGTTATTCAATAAAAGTTCTTAACGTTTAAAATGGTGCTAATTTTGCCCCAACCAATCAGATGTAAGCTTTCAAATGTTAAATAAAATCTGATTGGTTGGGGATAAATTAGCACCATTTTAAATGATAAGAACTTTTATTGAATCTCCCTGAGTGTGTGCTATTACCTAGCTAAGGAATCTGTGGAAGCGTTACTCCATTATATGCAAATTTAGAGATATTTTATTCAATTGACTGTAACGGGTACAATCCTCAAATGTGGACATTTTGCGGTTTAAGGGTCATGTGATCAAAACACCTTTTATGGTCATTAGCACAAACACTGATACCCCCAACCCCCACACAGGCACAGGTACACACACCTACTGACTTGCCTTTCCATTCCCATGCCAGACATACTCAAAGTGTAACTAAAGTTTGTTTTATGGTCATAAATGCAAATACATATACCACCTCAACTTGACACAGGAACACACACCTACTGACCTACCCTTCCATTTCTGTGTCAGCCATACTTAAAGGGTAACTATAGCCAAAAAAACAAGTTTTATGGTCATACATGCAAATATATACCATCCACTACACACCTACCAACCTACCTTTCTGTTTACATGGCAGCCATACTTAACGGGTAACTTAAGTCAAATAAATTATTTTGATCAATCATCAAAAACAGTTAATTTTATGGTCATTTATGCAAATTATAGACCCTTTAACACACATAGACAAGCCACCGATCGTCAGGAGACTTGTTGCGCCTCACTGTACACGGTTACCCCCAGGACTTAAGACACAAGGTATAGATGCTGAGGTCAGGTATACTCCAGAAAACCAGGATACCAAGGACTGCACAGGAACTGGAAGATAGGAAAAAGACAAGGATGAAGAAAAGACAAGATAATGAAATACTAGAACAAGATAACAACGATATAGTAGCAAGGAGCTAGGGAGCCAAGCACTAGACACCTAATGCTATAACAGGCAAGGGTAAACGGTGGATAGGGGACCTAAATAGCGCAGAGGGACCAATGGGGAATGGAACGACTGAGTCAGATGCAGGGATAGGGTAGTTTGAATTTAATTGAATCTCCTCCGCCCAATCTGGGAGCTGTAGGAGAGGAGGAGATAAGAAGAAGTGCCTGCGTGCGTCCGCAAGGCACCAGAAGAACACTAAGCGGGTGCGCGAGCGGAGTTTCTTAAGAAATACGGCCCTGAAGAGACTGATCCGGTCCCTTGGCGCTCTGTGGCGCTATTTTACACAACAACAAGATCTAAAAATAGAAAAGTAAGAGCTTTAAACAGAATTATGATTGCGATGGTCAAATTCCTTATTCAAACAGTTATACAAAATTAATAAATTCAGAATTATGAGTTACAATATTCGTGGCTTAAATTCCCTATTTAAATGTTTCACCTTATAGAAAGAGACAATACACAATAATAGAAATATTTCATGTGTACAGGAAACACTTTTGATACAAAAAATTGAACATTTTCTCTCTATCAAAAAAATCCCAAATAGACTGTATATTGAATGGTTTCCAATAGAAAATATTCCCCTTCTCTAGGTATTTTTATTGGGATCTGAGACTATGAAGGGTTGGGGGGGGGGCAATTTCTGTCCAAAAACAATTTCAATATTGTGTATTGATTTTGTGTTGTGATTTCCCTTTTGTATTTGTGTGAATGTAAAATAGAATAGAAAGGAAAAGTTTCTGTACAAATTAGAATTTATCTTTGAAAGATCAGATTGTAGAAGGAAACACGCCATGGTTGAACAGAGAATTAATCAATCAGGGAGATTCAATAAAAGTTCTTATCGTTTAAAATGGTGCTAATTTTGCACCAACCAATCAGAACTTATTTAACATTTGAAAGCTAACATCTGATTGGTTGGGGCAAAATTAGCACCATATCAAACGTTAAGAACTTTTATTGAATAACCCTGTATGTGTCTGGGTGTGAAACAAGTTTTAAAAACTTTATGGCTTTTGAAAATAGATTATAGTGTAAATTTTTAATTGCATTACATTATTTTTTTCAAATTATGTCTGAAAATCTTCAGCTGTGCAGGGAGGGAGGGGGTTGGGGGGCAATATTGGTCATAATTTCTGAAATGGGGGCTTGTCTATAAGTGATAGAGATGGTGGAAACCACTAAAATCCGTTCTGCTTGCAGATTGGTGGATTTGTGAAAAAATGTGAAAATTTGAAAACCTGCAAGCTGACCCTTAGAAGTCAATGGGTGTTCAAAAAATCCAGAAATCCTGCCTAAAATGAAGGTTTAAATAGCAATAGTAACTTACTGTAAATGGCTCAGGGACCTGGGAAATGGTCTGGAAAAAACATATCAATGGCCAAAATCTTTAAAAAGAAATCCAGTCCAGTAATGGAAACTTCATGTGTTTCCTGGCATTCCGTGTAGCATTATCCAAAATCTTTTTTTGAAATTCCAACTGGATCCCTGAAATCGGCTTCGAAACCAGGTTCGGTTTGGATTTGGGTCCATCTCTACTTGGTACATAAGTTTGCCCGCAGTTTTTGGTATATAATTTTGCCAACAGTGATTGGTATATAAACTTCCAATAGTGATTGGAACATAAGTTTGCCCACAATGATTGGAACATAAGTTTGCCCACAGTGATTGGTATATAAGTTTGCCCACAGTGATTGGAACATAAGTTTGCCCACAGTGATTGGAACATAAGTTTGACTGTGAGACGGTAAGCTATGGAACTTGTCTTCCCATTGGACGTTGTTATGGCAGGTCATTGGTCAGTTTAATAAAAGCGGATGAGGTTTCTACAAACAAGGAAATGTGACAAGTTACTGGTATTGATACATAAGTAGAGTTGGGAAGGTTTTGTCACTGTGAGAACTGTAAAACTCTGTACTGTCTTCCAGTGACGTGTTAGGCAGGTTCATTGGTCAGTTTTAATAAAAAGCTGGATGAGTCTGCAACAAGGAATGTTACAATTACTGGTATTGATACATACGTAATAGTGAATCCAGGGAAATTTCCGATTTTCCCAGAAGGAATTTTCCCCTTCATAATTGGGTGTTTTTTTTTGCCTCCTCTGATCAACAGTTAGGGCAGGAAATAAGTGTAATTGCTATATGGTTGAACTGGATGGACATACAGTATGTCTTATTCACCCTGTTACTCTACATAGGGTTACACATTACATAGTTACGCCTCATCAGGTTATGGCATACAGGTACTCACATATAAAGTTTATGCATACCTCCTTACACATACATAGGTTACACATACTAGTTTACGCACATACATAGTTACACATACATAGTTTTAAGCAACATACTGTATGTTACACACATACGTTACACTTCAGGTTCCAATGCAAAAAACATGTGTAAATCTCTACAGGACCTATGACTATTGCTGACAGGAGGAGTAGTGATAATAATTATTTGAAGGGTTTAAATCCTTAACATGAGGATGGAACCAGGGCCAACTTGATTTGTTCTCCAATGTAATGTACTCGTGACGTTGCTTTATGCCAGAAGGGAAACCCATTCCTGGGCGTTACTTGTGACATTCCATAAGTTTAAATGATGGAATTTTTCAGGCATCCAACAAGAAAATACTAAGTATACAATAACCTAATACGTATCTCTTTGTGTGGGAGCGTCAAATTAAGGTAACGAGTAAAATGCGTTCTTAGTTGTTATGTTTTGTGTGGGGGGGCAAGGGGCTAAAACGACTTTAATAAATTTTATGGGATCCTTCTCTTCTATAGAAATATACACATTACTATCTACACATTCTGAATACAATATCCATATCTAGATTCCATTGTAACGTATGTACCGGTATGTTTAGAATATTGATAAGATTTGGTGTACAGTTTTCAGTAAATGATATCACTTTATATCCATGTATCAGTAGAGACAGAGCAATCAATCCTACGTTGGGCCAAACCCTAAGTGTAGGTACACACAATTTATCCATTTGATTGACATCAGTTTATTTTTTTTAATCAAACCGTCAGTCAAAGAAATTCCATTGCACGCATGCACGTGCAGCTAACATAGATGCAAGACACCCAACCACACCCAAAGTACAATCCAAATCCCCCCCAGGACCAAGCAAAAAGCCAGGCACCCAGCTAAGCACCCATAGGAACAATGGACCTAATGCAGGAACAAAGCCAGTCAGGCACCAGCTAGCACCTAGTACAATGGACCTATGCAGGACCAAGCCAAGAAGCCCAGACAAACCCAGCTAAGCACCCATAAGCCTGAGGACCTATTCACGCCAAAAGCCAGAAACCCAGCCAGGTACAGTATCTAGCTTTTGGTTGTATGTGCTTTCTGTGCTTTTATTCACATATTTTGCCAGCAAACAATTGATAGGGTGTCTAGTTTGGGGGTTAGTTTGGTCTTGAGGGTCTAGCTGGGGCGGCTGGCTTGGAAGGTGGGCATTGCTTCTTCTGCAAGGGATGTTTATAGTGGGAATTGAACCACATATAATTTTGATTGGCGTTGATTTCAATTAAATTTGTTATTAAATATTAGTTGCTTTGTCCATAGCTTTCTGAGACTCTACCAGAATGTACGGAATAATGTATTACAGTGTCAAGTCATTGTTCCAGGCATTGTCGTTAATATATTTTAAAATCTTTTGTTTTGTGTGTTTTTTTTTAGACGAAAGCATGGTCCCCTTTAAATATGTTTGATATGCCCCTTTTTCAGTGGAACTTCTATTTACTGCTATGCTCCTGAATGCCTAGGAAATGAAGGAGTTTGTTGCATGTTTCACACCCCTTTAGAATTAGTGAGTTGGTTATTAGCTTGAGCATGCTCAGAGGAGTCAGTTTAGAAGAACCAGAAGCATTTTAGACTTATATCAAATCAGCTTTGAGAGGTTAGCGCTGTACACACAGGCTCTTTCTTTACATAAATCACTAAACAGTTCATTCCCTTATCTGTTTGTTTGTCCCCTTTTATTGATTATTCTGGCGGAAATATTGTATCTGTCCCCCACAAAAATGCAAATCCCACCACAACATAAACAATCCATTATGAAGTAGGGTTCGAATTGAAAAGCAACAATGCAACTACAGTATATTTAAAAAACATTTTCCCCATTCATAAGCTCTAATGCTATTTTCACAACCTACCCTTTTGGTTTAAAGACAAGTATACTCACCTCACCCTCGCTCTCTTCCGCCATAGCTGCATAGTACCCAGGGTGAGGACCTAAAATAAAATCGCTAAGTCCCTCACCTGGTTCTTTCTCTAACTCCTGCACTACTTACCCCCAAATCGCTTCGCCGATCGCTCCCGTTCCTCTGCCTACTTCCTGCTCCATGACGATCGCGAGGCAGCCAATAGGAAGATACGCTCTGCAAAGAGGATGTCTTCTCCAATTGGCTTCCGCGCTACTGTCACTGCAGTAGGAGAGAGGTGGAACAGTCTGGGATCGCCGAAGCATATTTGCGGTAAGTATTGGCAGGTTAGAGAAAGAACCAGGGTGAGGACTTAGCGATTTTGGTCCTCACCCTGGGTACTATGGTGCGTGATCGGGGAAAAGGTGAGTCTAATTTCCTTTAAGTAAGATATTACCCTTAACCTTCCTGTCTTCATTGGAAGTTGTGATGGCAGTTCATGGAAGTTTATTTTAAGCTGGATGAGTTCCTAACAAAAGAAAATGTTGCATGTTACTGTATCAGTGGCAAGTGCAGGATTTTCAAGGGGGGATGCTTCATGGGTTCCTTACCTTGGGCAAAGTTCTGTACTGAAGCTTGCTAGCAATATCATCCCAGGTAGCCAATACCGATATCATCTTAAGTCTTGTTTTTACTATATTAGTCTTTTTATTATTAATTTTTAATAGTCGTTAGGATCTCGTTCGGTAACAGCTATGGCTTGAGGCCATTCTGAACGAGCCTCCTCCACCTGCTTTCTAGCTCAAATTCAGCCGCACAGTCAGCATGATTAGCATGAACGCTCCAGTGGGAGTGAGTAGTTTGGAGTTCAATATCATAACATGGGAGCCATTTTTTGAAAATACTGGAAATAGGTTTTGGTTGGTGAATGAAAAGGTTCAATTTTAGTTTTTGGGGTAGTGGGGTGGGATGGACTTGCCCTTTAATGAAAGAGGTGAATTATATTGTGAATAATGTATCCCCTACGGTTAAATTTAAGTATATTGAAGTCATCCGGGATTTTCTGTGTCCATATCAGATATCGGCACAAGTTGAGTTATATAGATCTGGGAAGTCTGGTCTCTACCACTCATGTATTATAAGGAAACTGTATCCCTACTGTAAATTAATAAGCATCGTAGAAGTCACTGAGGGAGTTCGTGTCCATTATAGGTTCAATGCCACAGGCTGATTAAACATGTCAAGGCACTCTGCGTATATATCTATTTAAGGATAATGTATCATCTACTTAAATACAAGGCATATTAGAAGTCACTGAGGAGTTTCTGTGTCCATATATATGTTCAATGGCCACAGGCTGAGTTAACCAGGTCAAGGACTCTTGAGTATCTCATCTATTATAAGGATAATGTATCCCTTTACTGTAATTGTCACTGAGGAGTTCTGTCCATATTCCACATACAATTACACCAGACTGAGTTATACAAGGGAAATCTTAGTATCACCATATACGGGACAATGTATCCCCTACTGTTAATTTAAAAGGAAATTAGAAGAAGTCACTAAGAGTTTCCATGACCATATAAATGGACTTTTTAAAAGGAACAGGACTTCAAACTACTAATACCCTTATATTAAACAGTAGGGGTACATATTCACCATTTTTCATAGTTTCATTTTAACGAGTTAAAAAATATATATAGAACACATTTAAAGGGGAAGTTCAGTGCAATACATATACTTTAGGAAAAAGAGCAGTGTTTCCATCCTAACGACCGTAACCTGCCCTTCAATATTTTATGTCTGTATATAAATACAGGAACTGCTTCAAAATACCCGAAAAGAGACTGTTTTATGATTTGCCTTTGACCCAGCCCCTGGGTTGAGTCAGTTGTTCAGTAAGAGATCTGAGCAATCTTTGACCCATTCCAACAGCCATCCGTAGAAAGTACTGTTAGGAAATTCCAAGGTAATGTGCCTTCTGGGAAGAAGAGGAAAGACTGGAACTGTCATGTCACTAATGTGGCAATGCAGAGAAAATTCAACTGCTTCATGTCCCAGCATCACAAGAAGTGCTACCTTAAGTTAAGTGGCAGCTCCTCCCGTCCTTGCACCTTTCGTCCATCCTTGCTTCTTTCCTCCAGTCCTTGCACGCTTTCCTCCGTCCTTGCACCTTTCCTCCATCTCATTGCACCTTTCCTCCGGTCCCTTGGCACCTTTTCTTTCAGTTCTTGCCCTTTTCCTCCAGTCCTTTGCACCTTTCCTCCATTCCTTGTCACCTTTCCTCCATTCCCTTGCACCTTTCCTCCAGTCCCGTGCACCTTCCTCCAGTCCTTGGCACCTTTCTTTCAGTCCTTGCCTTTCCTCCAGTCCTTGCAACCTTTCCTCCAGTCCTTGCAACTTTCCTCCGGTCCTTGCACCTTCTTTCAGGCCTTGCACCTTTCCTCCAGTCTTTGCACCTTTCCTCTGGTCCTTGCCACCTTCTTTCATTCCTTTCAACCTTTCCTTCTCCAGTCCTTGCACCTTTCCCCCCCTCTCGCTCCGCTCCTCCCTCCGACAGTCCTGCACCTTCTCAGTCCTGCAACCTTTCCTCCAGCCTTGCACTTTCTCTCCAGTCCTTGCACCTTTCCTCCTTTCCATCACTCCATATAGTGTATTTAATATAGGAATAGTATCATGATATAGTGTATTTAAGATATGGAATAGTGACCATGATCCGTGTCTTAATATAGGGAATAGTGGACCATTGATATAGTGGTTCATTTACTATAGG
This sequence comes from Hymenochirus boettgeri, assembly GCA_019447015.1. Classification (NCBI taxonomy): domain Eukaryota; kingdom Metazoa; phylum Chordata; class Amphibia; order Anura; family Pipidae; genus Hymenochirus; species Hymenochirus boettgeri. Next base: position 51,395 of record JAACNH010001320.1, read on the forward strand.
GAATAGTGATCATGATATAGTGTCATTTTATATAGGGAATAGTGCCATGATATAGTGTCATTTAATATAGGGAATAGTGACCATGAAATTGTGTATTTAATATGGGGAATAGTGATCATGGTATAGTGTCATTTAATATATGGAATAGTGACCATGATCTAGTGTCATTTAATATAGGGAATAGTGATCATTCGTATAGTGTCATTTAATATAGGGAATGTGACCATGAATATAGTGTCATTTAATATAGGACAGTGACCATGGTATAGTGTCTTTAATATAGGCAATAGTTGATCATGATATCGTGTCATTTAATTAGGGAATAGTGGATCATGATATAGTGTCATTTAATATAGGTAACAGTGACCATGTATAGTGTCATTAAATATGGAAATAGTGACCATGGTAATAGTGTGCCATTTAATATAGGAAATAGGATCTGATATAGTGTCATTTAATATAGGGAATACGTATATCTCGAGTATAAAACCGCGTTTTTGTTCAGCTGAAAATCAGCCTGAAAACTCGGACTCGGTTTCTACTCGAGTCCGTACTTACCTGAGCATTCCGGCAGCCGCACTATCTTTCTGTGTACTGGCGCGCCAGCCTGACGTCACTGCCCCGGCGGCCAAGCCCGGCGCTGGGCATGACTTCCGCCGGCGCGCCATTACCCAGAAAGATCGCTGGCTGCCGGAATGCTTCAGGATACCCTGCACCGTACCTGCCCAGAAGCCCTTGGCTGGTGGAGAGCCCACAGGGAGAAGGACACCTGGAGAAGAGCCCACAGGGAGAAGAGTACCACCCGTAACAAACCTTGGTGGGAGGGTTGAGGGGGGCCTTCCAGTGTTGGGAACTCTACAACTCCCCGCATGCTTTTAGGCTGGGAGTTTCGTTTTCCCAAACATCCCTTGAATGCCCAATTGAGGGTGCATTCAAGACGTTTGGAAACTACAACTCCCAGCTAACTAAGCATAGCTGGAGGTTTTGAGTTTCCAAACATCTTGAATGCCAAAACCCTCTACTTGGCCTTCAAGATGTTTGAGAACTACAACTCCCACTAATAAGCATACATGGGAGTTTGTAGTTCGCAAACATCTGAATGCCACGTGAGGGTGCATTCAAGATGTTTTGGCACAACCTACAACTCCAGAGGGCTTTATGAGCGGGAGTTGTAGTTTCCAAACATCTTGCTGCCAAGTTGCGACCCTCGTTTATACTCGAGTCAACACTTTTATTAGGATTTTTAGCTGAAATTGGGTACCTCGGTTTTATACTCAGGTCGGTATCTCGAGTATATACTGTAGTTGATCATGGTATAGTTTCATTTAATATGGAATAGTGGATCATGGTATGTGTCATTTAATATGGGGTGAGTTAGTGGATCATGGGTATAGTTTTTCATTTAATATAGGGAATAGTGACCATGGTATAGTGTCATTTAATATAGGGAATAGTGACATGATATAGTGTCCGTTAATATAGGGAATAGTGACCATGATAACGTCATTTAATATGGGAATATGACCATTGATATAGTGTCATTTAATAGAGGGAATAGTGAATCATGTTATAGTGTCATTTAATATAGGGATAGTGACGCAGGATATACGTCATATAATATAGGGAATAGTGATATGTAGAGTGTCATTTATAAGGGACTAGTGCCATGATATAGCGCCATTTAAATAGGGACTAGTGATCATGATATAGCGTCATGTTAATATAGGGAATGTGACATGGTATAGTGTCATTTAATATAGGAATAGTGACCCTGATATAGCGTCATTTATATAGGGAATAGGCATCATGATATAGCTTTCATTTATATAGGGCTATGCTCATGGTTAGTGGTCATTTAATATAGGACAGTGATCATGGTATAGTGTCATTTAATATAGGGAATAGTGACCATGATATAGCGTCATTTACTATAGGGAATAGTGCCATGATATGCGCATTTAATATAGGGAATTGACCATGATATCGCGTCATTAATATAGGAATAGTGACCTTATATAGCGTCATTTAATATAGGGACCCATATGTGTATCATGATATCGCGTCATTTAATAAAAGGGAATAGTGATCCTGGTATAGTGTCATTTATATAGGTAATGTGACCATGATATAGTGTCATTTAATATAGGGAATAGTGATCATGATATAGTGGTCCATTTAATATATGGAATAGTGATCATGGTATAGCGTCAGTTTAATATAGTGAATAGTGACCAGGATTAGCGTCATTTAATAGTAGGGAATAGTGATCATGATATAGTGTCATTTAATATAGGGAATAGCGATCATTGTCATAGGTCATTTAATATATGGAATAGCGACCATGATATAGTGTCCATTTAAATATAGGGAATATGACCATGATATAGTGGCATTTTAATCTGGGAAATAGTGACCATGATATAAGTGTCATTTCATATAGGGAATAGTGTACCATGGTATAGTGTCATTTAATAGAGGGAATAGTGATTGAATATGTGTCATTTAATTAGGAAAATAGTGACCCATGATATAGTGTCATTGAATATAGGGAATAGTGATTGTAATATAGTGTCATTTAATATAGGGGGAAGCGACCATGATATCGTCATTTAATATAGGGGAATAGTGACCATGGTATATGTGTCATTTAATATAGGGAATAGTGATCATAATAATAGTGTCATTTAATATAGGGAAGAGTGATCATGGTATATTGTCCATTTAATATAGTGAATAGTGACGCCTGGTATAGTGGTCATTTAAATATAGGGAATATTGGATCATGGTACTGTGTCCATTTAATATAGGAATATGACCATGATATAGTTGTCATTTATATGGGAATAGTGACCAGGTATAGTGTCATTTAAAAATATAGGGAATAGTGCTCATGGTATGTGTCATTTAATATGGGAATAGTGACCATTGATAAGTGTCCATTTAATATAGGGAATAGCGACCATGATATAGTGTCATTTATATAGGGCATAGTGATCATGATAAGTGTCATTTAATATAGGGAATGTGATCATTATAGTGTCATTAATATAGGGAATAGTGGACCAGGTATCGTGTCATTTAATATAGGGATGTGATCATATAATAGTGTCATTTTGGGATAGTGACCATGATATAGTGCATTTAATATAGGGAATAGTGATCTATATAGTGTCATTTAATCTAGGGAATATGTGACCATGATATAGTGCATTTAATATAGGGAATAGTGGATCATGATACTAGTGTCATTTAATATAGGGAATAGTGGATCACGATATAGTGTCATTTAATATAGGGAATATGATCATGGTATAGTGGCATTTAATATAGTGAATATTGACCATTGTATAGTGGCGTCATTTAATTAGGGAATAGTGACATGATATATGTCATTTATCTAGGATATTGATCATGATATAGTGTCATTTAATCTGGGACTAGTGTATGATATAGTGCATTTAATATAGGAATAATGACCATGTTATATGTCATTGTAATATAGTGAATAGTGATCTGATATCGTGTCATTTAATATAGGGAATAGTGATCATGTATAGTGTCATTTAATATAGGGAATAGTGATCCATGGTATAGTGTAATTAATATAGAGAATAGGATCATGGTATAGTGTCATTTAATATATGGAATAGTGCCATGGTATAGTGTCATTAATAAGGGAATAGTGACCATGGTATAGTGTCCTTTTCATCTAGGGAATATAGTGATCATGGTATAGTGCCATTTAATATAGGAATCGTGCAATGAATATAGTGTCATTTATATCGGGCAATAGTGATCATGAATGTGTCATTTAATAATATGGAAATAGTGATCCATGGTCTAGGTCCTTTAATATAGGGAATATGACATGAGTAAGTGCCATTTAATATAGGAATAGTTGACCATGAATAGTGTCATTTCATATAGGGAATAGTTGATCATGGTATAGGCATTTAATATAGGGAATAGTGACCAAGAATATAGTGCATTTCATATAGGGAATAGTGACCATGATATAGTGGTCATTTAATATAGGGAATAGTGATCATGATATAGTGTCATTTATATAGGAATATGGACCATGATATAGTTCCATTTAATATATGGAATGTGGACATGATATAGTTGTCATTTAATATCGGGAATAGTGACCCATGATAAGTGTCATTTACCTATAGGGAATAGTGATCGTGGTATGTGTCATTTAATATCGGGAATAGTGACCATGATATAGTGTCCATTTACTATAGGGAATAGTGATCGTGATATACGTCTTTAATTATGGAATAGTGATCATGGTTATAGCGTTCCCCTTTAATAAGTGAATAGTGACCGTGATATAGTGTTCCATTTTAATATAGGGAATAGTGATCATGATATAGTGTCTTTAATATAGGGAATAGCGATCATGAATAGGTTCATTTAATATAGGTAATAGTGACCATATATGTGTGCATTTAATATAGGGAATAGCGATCATGATATCGTGTCACTTTAATATAGGAATAGTGACCATTGATATCGTGTCATTTAATATAGGGAAAATAGCGACATGATATAGTTCTTTAATATAGGGAATAGTGACCATGATATAGGGTCATTTAATATAGGGAATAGTGACCATGAGATAGTTTCATGTAATATATGGGAATAGTGGAATCATGGAATGGTGTCATTTACTATAGGAATGTGACCATGATATAGTGCATTTAATATAAGGAATAGTGATCATGATATAGTGTCATTTAATAGAAGGAATAGGACCATGGTATAGTGTCATTTAATATGGGGAATAGTGACCATGGTATAGTGTCATTTAATATGAGTTGCAATATAAAGTGCTTGGGTTTAAAACTTTACTTTATGAGTGAATTTTATGTTGTTTAATTGATCACTTCTGCTTAATGACTGGGGGATTGCTGCGACCTAGAAGATTATCAAATTGCCAGATGAGATTCCAATGTTTATAAATGGAAGGTGGATGCATTTGGGGTTTAACAATCCTGTGCCACCTACACCTAAATAACTGGCTTTTTAAGGTGAGTCTTGAAAAGCAACTCCACCCTAACTAAATGTTGCCATTCTGGCAGGAAATTGCTATAAAACTCCCGACCTTGCAGGTTCATCACTGACAGCCATCCCCAAATCTACTTAACCAGTCCTTTCGTTCCTCCCCGTTGCCTTCTGCTTAACTTCACTGTGACTTTTACGTGCAGAGGAAGTCACGCATGGAGGGGCTCGAGCCCGTTCTGTGACTTGGCTCAGGGCGCGGAAAATTGCTTTATGGATGGTATGGTATTAACCACTGAAAAAGTGCCAGACGCCCCAAAACAGCTGGCATTGTTTGTTTATCCAGATTATCACTGAAGTCTTAGGCTGGGTACACATCAACAGATATTTCAGCCAACCGACCATAGTGCGGTTCTGTGGGTCAGCGTGCGAACCAACTGTTGGTAATCACAGCCGACTTGCGTTACCCTTGTATTCCACTGGTGAAATTCATTAGAATGAATAGGGGTCCAAGGAGCTGTTCCTACTCCCATTCTTCAATACATAAGCATGGAGCCGGGAAGAAGTTAGGAGAACTTCCCAATTTGTGTGCCGCAGGACACATATAGGAACCCAGCCCACAAATAGAAGCCCACCCACATTCCGCACAACACACTAGACCACTCCAAACCCTCCCCAAAAGCCCAGATTCGACCCCTAAGCCTGGCTCTCTTACCCCCCCAAGAATTGGTTAAAACTGCTGATCATGGGAGATTGGTTAAAGGTGGAATGGGTCCTCAGGGGCCTTGCTATAAAGCTGGCAGGGGGCCCCAGGGCCCTGCAGTTTCCCCTGATATTAAGCTAAAGCTGGGTGTAATAAAATGATTGTAACTATGAAAAGCTGGAAATGGAAATAAGATTTTCACCTGAGATTTTTTTTCTTCTTTAAGTTGTCCTAAAAATATTATTTTTGCGCAGCTTGTTAAAATGCCCATACACTGCACTTTATCCTCCGACATGCCTGCAGCACTAGTGACTCAGCAGATCTATAGCTGCGGCCTCTGGAATGCTCGATTGAGTAGGGACGTGTGGCCAGTGTGCCCCTTACTGTGGGTTTTCAGGGTGGGATTTCCAGGTTCACGGGGGTGGGGAGGGCTACGGGAGAAAAATGTACATTATTGGCTCTGCGTCATTGGCTGCTGGACCTGAGTTGGGGCTGCTGGGGTATGTGGGGTGGTGGGCCTCTGGGGGGGGCTGAACCTGTAGGGGGGCTGCTGGGGTAGGTGGTGGGCCTCTGGGGGGGGGGCTGAACCTGTGAGGGGGGCTGCTGGGGTTAGGTGGTGGTCCTCTGTGGGGGGTGGGCTGAATCATGTGAGGGGGCTGCTGGGCCTGAGTGAGGGCTGCTACCTCTGGCCTGTGAGGGGGGCTGCTGGGCCCTTTTGTGGGATCATCTTCCATGGAACAACCCGCTGAACTCGCTCTGGGACCGTCTTCGCGTGGGACGCTGCTGAACTCCTGGGACTGTCTTCCATGGTACACCGCTGAACTTCTGGTGACTCTCTTCAATGGGATTTCGCTGTCAACTTCTGGGGACTGTCTTCCGTGGGACGCGCGTGAACTTCTGGGACCGTCTTTATGGGATGTCGCTGACTCTGGGGACCGTCTCCTGGGATGCACCGCGACTTCTGTGACCGTCTTCAATGGATGATCGCTGAACTTCTGGGGACTGTCTTCCGTGGGACGCCGTGAACTTCTGGGGACCGTCTATGGATGTCCGCTGAACTTCTGGGGACTGTCTTCCTGGGACGCCGGTGAACTTCTGGGGACCGTCTTCAAGGGTGTTGCTGAACTTCTGGGGACCGTCTTCAATGGGATGTTTCTGACTCTCTGGGGACTGTCTTCCGTGGGACGCCGGTGACCTTCTGGGGACCTGTCTTTAAGGGATGTCGCTGAACTTCTGGGGACCGTCTTTCTGGGACACCCCTGAACTTCTGGGGACGCGTCTTTCAATGGGATGTCGCTGAACTTCTGGGGACTGTCTTCCCGTGGGACCCGGTGAACTTCTGCGACCGTCTTCAATGGGATTTTGCTGAACTTCTGGGGACTGTCCTTCCATGGGACTGCCGGTGAACTTCTCGGGGACGCGTCTTCATGGGATGTCGCTGAACTTCTGGGGGACCGTCTTCAATGGGATTTTGTCTTAACTTCTTTGGGACTGTCCTTCCGTGGGTACGGGCCGGTGAACTTTCTGGGACCCGTCTTTAATGGGATGCCTGAACTTCTGGGACCGTCTTACGGGGACCGGCTGACCTTCTGGGTACCGTCTTCAATGGGATGTCGCTGAACTCTGGGTACTGTCTTCCTTGGGACGCACGGTGAACTCTGGGACCGTCTTCAATGGGATTTGCTGAACTCTGGGACTGTCTTCGTCATGGGACGCCGGTGAACTTCTGGGACCGCTTTAATGGGAATGTCGGCTGACTTCTGGGGACCGTCTTCAATTGGTGATGTTGCTGAACTTCTGGGACTGTCCTTCCGTGGGATGCTCGGTGAACTTCTGGGAGCCGTCTTTAATGGGATGGTCGCTGACTTCTGGGGCGCGTCTTCGGGGTAACTCGCTGAAACTTCTGGGGACCGTCTTCCTTGGGAGCGCTGAACTTCTGGGGGGCCGTCTTCGCATGGGACGCTGACACTTCTGGGGTCGTCTTCCGTGGGACCCCGCTGACTTCTGGGGACCGCTCTTCTGTGGGACAACTCGCTGACTTCTGGGGACCTGTCTTCGACACCGCTGACTTCTGGGACTGTTCTGAACCGCTGAACTGTCTGGGGACTGTCTTCCGTGGGACCCGTGAACTTCTGGGGCTGTCTTCGTGGGACACCTCTGAACTTGGACTCTGTCTTCGTGAATCCTGACTTCTGGGCTTTTTCCGTGGGACACCGCTGAACTTCCGGGGACCGTCTTCCGTGTGAACACCACTGAACTTCTGGGGACGCTGTCTTCTGTTGGATCCACTGAACTTCTGGGGAACCTGTCTTCCGTGGGTCACCCTACTTCTGGGGACTGTCCTCCTGGAACACCACTGAACGAGGGGGGTGGGGGGGGGGGCTTTTTGGGGTGGGCTTGGGGGGGTTGACGCGCTTCCGTGGGCCCCGCTGACTTCTGGGGCCTCTTCCCTTGGGCGGCGTGCCGCTGCACTTCTGGGGCAGCTCCAGGCTGCTCTTCGGACGTTCCATGGGGACACTGCTGAACTTCTGGGGACTACTGTCTTCATGGGACCTCGCTGACTTCTGGGGACTTATGGGCTCTCTTCTGGCTCGGTTGGGACACCGCTAGAACTTCTGGGGACCGTCTTCCATGGGACAGGCCTGAACTTCCTGGGGACCGTCCTTCTAATTGGGATGCGTACCGCTGAACTTCTGGGAGCCGCTCGTCATGGATTCCCGCTGACTTCTGGGGACTCGTCTTTAATGGATGCCGTGAACTTCTGGGGACGCGGTCTTCTATGTCTGAATTCGGCGCTCCTGATGTACTCGGGGCCGTCTGCGACTTCTGGGACCGTCTTTCGTGGGAAACCGCTGAACTTCTGGGGACCGTCTTCCTTGGGACGCCGGCTGACTTCTGGGGCCGTCTTCATGGGATCGCTGCTGAACTTCTGGGGATCGTCTTCCGTGGGACACCGCTGAACTTCTGGGGACCGTCTTCTGTGGGACACAGCTGAACTTCTGGGGACTGTCTTCCGTGGGACACCGTGTCTGAACTCTGGGGACTGTCTTCCGTGGGTTTCCAGGTTCACGGGGGTGGGGAGGCTACTGGAGAGAAAAATGTACATTATTGGCTCTGCGTCGTGGCTGCTGACCTGAGGGGGCTGCTGGGGTAGGTGGGGGCTCTGGGGGGGGGGCTGAACCGTGAGGGGGGCTGCTGGGGTAGGTGGTGGGGCCTCTGGGGGGGGGGCTGGAACCTGTGAGGGGGGCTGCTGGGGTAGTGTGGTGGGCCTCTGGGGGGGGGGGCGACCTGTAGGGGCTGTCTGGGCCTGAGTGCGGGTGCTACCTGCTGGGGTCCTGTGCAGGGGGGCTGCTGGGCCTCTTTTGTGGGGATATCTTCCATGGGACACCGCTGAACTCCTGGGTGACTCGTCTGCCGTGGACGTCCTGCTTGAACTCCTGGGGACCTGTCTTCGCTGGGACACCGCTGAACTTCTGGTGCCGTCTTCAATGGGATGTCGCTGAACTTCTGGGACTGTCTTCCGTGGGACGCCGTGAAACTTCCTGGGGACCGTCTTTAATGGGATGTCGCTGAACTTCTGGGGACTGTCTTCGTGGGACACCGTCTGAACTTCTGGGACCGTCTTCATGGGATGTCGGCTGAACTTCTGGGGACTGTCTTCCGTGGGACGCCGGTGAACTCTCTGGGGACTCGTCTTTAATGGGATGTCGCTGAACTTCTGGGGACTGTCTTCCGTGGGACCCGTGAACTTCTGGGACCGTCTTCATGGGATGTTGCTGAACTTCTGGGGACCGTCTTCAATGGGATGTTGCTGAACTTCTGGAACTGTCTTCGTGGGAGCGCGTGAACTTCTGGGGACCGTCTTTAATGGGATGTCGCTGAACTTCTGGGGACCGTCTTTCGTGGGAAACCGCTGAACTTCTGGGGACCGTCTTCAATGGGATGTCGCTGAACTTCTGGGGACTGTCTTCCGTGGGACGCCGGTGAACTTCTGGGCCGTCTTCAATGGGATGTTGCTGAACTTCTGGGGACTGTCTTCCATGGGACGCCGGTGAACTTCTGGGGACCGTCTTTAATGGGATGTTGCTGAACTTCTGGGGACCGTCTTCAATGGGATGTTGCTGAACTTCTGGGGACTGTCTTCCGTGGGACGCCGGTGAACTTCTGGGGACCGTCTTTAATGGGATGTCGCTGAACTTCTGGGGACCGTCTTTCGTGGGAAACCGCTGAACTTCTGGGACCGTCTCATGGATTCGCTGAACTTCTGGGGACTGTCTTCCGTGGACGCTGAGTTTGGGGACATGGGTGTGCTGGGACCTCTTTAGCTGGATTTTGTTGAAACTCTGGGGACCGTCTTCATGGGATGGCTGAACTTCTGGGGACTGTCTTCCTGGGACGCCGGTGAACTTCTTGGGACCGTCTTTAATGGGATGTTCTGCTGAACTTCTGGGGACGCGTCTTCATGGGATGTGCTGAACTTCTGGGGACTGTCTTCCGTGGGAATGCCGGTGACTTCTGGGGCCGTCTTCTGGATGTCTCTGACTTCTGGGGACGTCTTTCGTGGGACACCGTCTGACTCCGGGGACGCGTCTTCCGTGGAACACCACTGAACTTCTGGGGACCGTCTTCGTGGGATACCACTGAACTTCTGGGGACCGTCTTCCGTGGGTCACCACTGAACTTCTGGGGACTGTCTTCCGTGTGACACCACTGAACTTCTGGGGACCGTCTTCCGTGGGACACCGCTGAACTTCTGGGGACCGTCTTCCTGGGACGCGCGAACTTCTGGGGACCGTCTTCCATGGGACCTCGGTGAACTTCTGGGGACGCGTCTTCCGTGGACACTGCTGAACTTCTGGGGACTCTTCCATGGGACGCCGCTGAACTTCTGGGGACCGTCTTCCATGGGACGCCGCTGAACTTCTGGGACGCGCTTCTGTGGGACCCGCTGAACTTCTGGGGACGTCTTCCATGGGACACCGCTGAACTTCTGGGGACTGTCTTCTGTGGAACCCGAACTTCTGGGGACTGTCTTCCGTGGGCACCGATGAACTTCGGGGACGCTTCCGTGGACCCGCTGAACTTCTGGGGACGTCTTCTGTGGGACACCACTGAACTTCTGGGGACCGTCTTCCTGGGACACCCTGAACTTCTGGGGATCTTGTGAGGATTCCCAGCCTAGTCACCAGGTATACATTATTAAATTAAATACATCCATAATGTGTATTATTTGTATAGAATATTACATACATATATATATCCTATAACTATACAATATTCTATTTGTAAACAGTAGATTCACTTTTCCATGTTTAAGCTTCGTACACATGTGAACTGAACATGATGGTGTATGTCGCCCATTTCACCTGAGTACTGGTAAGTGTATGGGCACTCGGTCAGGCCTGTTTCAGCCCATACACTTGCCGATAGTCGACCGAAACATCCGTTCATACACTATCATGCGTTGCGGTCGGACCCCGAGATTGCATGTGTGTACGGACCTTAACTTCATCATGTAGAAAAAAGACTCTCATTCTAGCTGTGTCAGTGCTTGATTGGGTAATTAACCACATTAGTCTGAATGGTGCAGGGTCGGGCTCGAGGAGAAAGAACAGCAGGTGTGGGACAGGTAGCAGAATTACAGTCTGTTATAAACTTTTTCCATCTATGAATAAGAGCGATCTCTCTATAAATCCATACTATGGTGACTATAGACACTACAATCTGATGTACAATCCACAGGTCGTACGATTGGATTGCTGGTCAGACAAACATTTTTTTAACTGGTCCGATGTGGAAATTATTGGAAGATCATTGAAAGATCTTTCAACAATCGTCCATACACTATCCGACAATAGTATTATATCAGGATATCCCGATATCGTACGACCGGGATCTTAACCATCCTTAACTGATATAACAGGAAATATATTATTATCCAGTCCATGGCACCTTACACTAACCAAGCTATAGCAAAAAAAGGGCATATCTGTTGTATTCAGTTAGATCAACTGGACTTGAAGTTTAGTTCTTGAAGACGTTTCGCTAGTCATCCGACTGGATCTCTCAATTCAGAATGACTTGTACAAGAATCTGTTGGCAATTATGTACCCTGGAAATTTCAATAAGCATTACAACCAGGTGTTAATGACATTATGAATGCAAGGCGTGATTGCATTTGGCAGAGGTGTTATAGGAACGCCCAGGGTTAAGGCGTCATTTTACGTGGCAGACAGTTGGTGTCGAACCCCCCCACCTCTATTTAGGCTTGGTTTCTTTATTTTCACATAAATGGCCTCCTTGACACCTCTCTTGAACCAGTCACGTTCCTTTGAAAGGATGTTGACATTACAATCTTCAAAGGTATGTCCTTTATCCTTAAGATGCACATGGCTGAGTCCTGACCCGAGGAATTGGCTCTTCTGTGCTGGGCCATACGTTGATGCAGTTGTTGTTTGGTCTCCCCCACAACAAATCAGAGCATTCTTCACTGCACTCACTGCGTATATGATGTCGCTTTTCTTGTGTTTGGGTATTGGTCTTTCGGATGTACCAATTGCTGCCTCAGCATGTTGCTCGGTTTAAAGCAGACAGGGATACGGTGTTTTTTTAAAACTCTCTTATTTCTCGGAGACCCCTGCTACATATGGATGACCATGTTCTTCCTCCTGTCTTGCTTTTCCCTTCACTGTTGGTATTCGTGTTCTTTTCTTTCCTTCTACTTCTTTTACAAGGCCCAGTCTGGATATCCACAAGGTTTAAGGGCTCCTCTGAGATGTTTCATTTCTTAGCCTTCGCCTCTGTGCTAGTGAGGATGTTCTCGGCTCTGTGTTGCAGGGTTCTGATGACCCCCAGCTTGTGATGTAAAGGGTGGTGGGAGTCAAACATCAAATACTGATCTGTGTGTGTTGGTTTTCTGTAAACCTCTACTTCCAGTTTACCATTCTCCCTGACTTCTACCAAGCAGTCCAAGAAAGCCAGTTTGTGTTTTGTTCTTCCCTTGTGAATTTAATGTTTTGGTCCCCGCATTGATATGTGTTCTGTGAAAGCTTGTACTTCCTTCTGGTGGATTTTAACCCAGGTGTCATCCATGTATCTGAACCAGTGGCTGGGTGCTATGCCCTTAAAGGTATTAAGCGGGTGTGTTTCCACTTCCTCCATGTAAAGGTTTGCCACAATGGGTGAAACCGGAGATCAAGGGCAATGTTATCTAAAAACAAAAGCTGAACTGTAGCTCCTATAATCTTACAGACGGGGCGCCCAGAAGGCACGTCCATTTTTAAGACTACTGTTCTCATTTTACATTGTTGCCAGCAACATTTTCAAGTGTAGGATTTGGTTAAAGGACAACTAAAATCTTCCCACTCCCCCACTCTTCCCACTTTCTAAGTCAAGTTATTCTTACCCAAAGTTTCCTTTGTTCCTAAGCAACTGGAGTTCTGACTAAAACCAGCTAATGAACTAGATGGCTGGCAAACAATGAATAATAAACTGGGGGGTTGATTTACATTGGCTAATGAACTGGAGGGCTGACAACATTGGCTAGTGAAATGGAGGGCTGACAATACTGGCTAATGATCTGGAGGGCTGACTTACACTAGCTAGGGATCTGAAGGGCTGACAACACTTGCTAATGAACTGTAGGGCTAGCTTACACTGCTAATAAACTGGAGGGCTGACTGGTAAATGATCTAAAGGAAGAGGAGGAGGTGTTACCTGTTCCTTGCCCATGTTAAAGCTAGAGGCGTGCGCTGGGCATTTTAAGCCCATAATTTACTATTAGCTTCTGTGGCAACCAAAATTTTTCATTGGAGACCACCCCAGGGGGCAATTGCCCCTCAGCTTACTGGGCCAGTCTCCCCTGGCAAAGGGAAACATTTGCTTGCGGCGCGGTCCTGTGGTCCAAATAAAGATGGCAGAGGGGGGGGGGGGGGGGGGGGGAATTGCGGATTCTCTGCACTAACTGCCATCTTTCTACAGCTGGGTGTGTTTCTCGCCAGGATCCTGCCTCTAATGCCATGCTAAGAAGCCACTGTGAGCAAATTTATATACCAACACTGTGGGCTAACACGGGTCCATTAATTACACCAGGTAATAATATAATAATACACGTTTCCATTATAACCAGGTTAAATAATACTAATAATAACACAGTGTCCATTATAACCAGGTAATAACACTATAATAACACGTTGTCCATTATTAACCAGGTAATAATACTAATAATAACACGTGTCCATTATTAACCAGGTGATAATACTAATAATAACACGGTCCCTTAATAACCAGGTAATAATACTAATAATAAACACGTGTACATTATTAACCAGGTTAAAGTAATACTAATAATAACACGTGTCCATTATTAACCCAGTAATAAACTAATAATAACACGTGTTCCATTATACCAGGTAATCTACAATAATAAAACCAGTGTCCAGTAATAACCAGGTCATAATACTTAATAATAAAAGTGTACATAAGAACCAGGTAGGGATAATACTAATAATAACAAGTTGTCCATTATTAACCAGGTTAATACTAATAATAACACTGTCCATATTAACCAGGTAAAATACTAATAAAACACGTGTCAGTTATTAACAGGTAATAAGACTATAATAACCCGTGTCCATGATTAACCAGGTCATACTACTAATAATAACACGGGTCCATATTAACCAGGTCATAATACTAATAATAACACGGTCCATTTAATAACCAGGTAATAATACTAATAATAACACGTAGTCCATTATTCACCAGGTAATAATACTAATAATACACGTGCCAGTAATAACCAGGTAATAATACAATAATAACCTGGTCCATATAACCAGGTAGGTAATAATACGAATAATAACACGGTACATTATTAACATGGTAATAATACTAATATAACACGTGTCCCTTATTAACCAGGTAATAATTACAATCATAACACGTGGCCAGTTTAATAACCATGGTAATAATACTAATAATAACACGTGTCCATTATTAACCAGGTAATAATACATAAATAATAACCCGGGTCCATATTAACCAGGTAATAATATTAAAACATGATGATGATGAGAGGAATTACTAAGAATTATAATGTGTGTGTTTTATAGATTAATAATCAGGTAATGAATAAATAAACACAATATAGTATTATTTAGTATCGGTTATTAATAAACACGTTGTATATCCCGTATTGTATCTACCAGGCATGCATCTCCTGTAATTGTATCTCCCAGCATGATCTCCCTGTAAATTGTATCTCCAGAATGAATCTCCCGGTAAACATGTATCTCCGCATGCATTCCCTGTAACTGTATCTCAGCATTGATCTCCCTGTAAACTGTATCCCCCGCAGAATCTCACTGTACATTGTATTCCCAGCATGCATCTCTCTGTAACTGTATCTCCCGCATGATCGTCTCTGTAACTGTATTCCAGCCATGCATCTCTCTTGTAACTGTATCTCCCAGCATGAATCGTCCCTGTAAAACTGCATCTCCCAGCATGCATCTCCCTGTAACTGCAATCCTCCCAGCAGGCATATCCTGTAACTGCATCTCCAGGAATGCATCTCTCTGTAACTGCATCTCCCAGAGCATATCCTGTCCTGTATCTCCAGCATTGCATATCCCTGTAACTGTATCTCCCCGCATGCATCTCCTGTAACTGTATCTCCCCGAATGAATCTACTGTAACTGTATTCTCCCAGCTGCATCTCACTGTAACTGGTATCTCCCAGCAGCTCTACCTGTAACTATTCTCCAGCATGCATCTCCATGGAACTGATCTTCCCAGCATTGCATCTCACTGTAATTGTATCTCCCAGCATGCCATCGCCCTGTAACTATTCTCCAGCATGCATCTACTGTAAACTGTATCTCCAGCAGGCATCTCCATGTAAATTGTATCTCCCAGCATGGCATCTCCCTGTAACTGCATCTCCAGAATGCATATCTTAAACTGCATATCCCAGAATGAATCTCCTGTAAACTGGCATCTCCCAGATGCATTCCCGTAAACTGTATCTCCCGCATGGCATCTCTCTGTAACTGTATTCCCGCATTGTATCTCTCTGAACTGTATCTTCCCAGCATGCATCTCTCTGTAACTGTATTCCCAGCATGCATCTCCCTGAACTGCATTCCCAGCATGGAATCTCCCGTGTAACTGCATTTCCCAGCATGCCTGAGACTATTTGAGTACCTGCACCATCATCACGTCTTGTTTCCTTGCCCAGTGATCCTGCAGCAGGTAGGTTAGTTGGAGTGCTAAAAGTACGTGGCTTTGTTTGGCTCTCAGAAGGCTGGATACTTCCTAGAGCCAACAGGGACTTGTTAATATTCTGAGCTCCTTCAGCCTCTCGCCCTGCCTCCAGATTTCCCACCACTCGCTCAGACCGGCCAGGGTCCACCAGGTTAAGTTTCCCTGTAAGAGGAATAAGTGTAGAGCCAATCACCTTCCTGTCTTAATTTCACTGTGTTTGGATTATTTCTGTCCACCAATCAAAGGAACAGTATTTCTTTATATCCATTGTGGGATGGAGAACCCAATTAAAGGTCTCGAATAGAGAAAAGTAAACTCGGAACGAATCCTACCCCTCCAACATTCCCTTTAAATGGCTCCACTGAGTAAAAATACATGACAAGGGTGGCCAGATCAGGTTCACTTCATTATCTCCCCCGGCTGCTCTGTACTAGTTATTTCTATAAGTGTAAACTAGAAAGTTTGATATGAGAAATAATTACACAGAGCTGTGCTAAGATTAGGTTCACTTCATTATCCTCCCCCCTGCAGCTCTGTACTATGTTATTTCTATAAATGTAACTATTTAAGTTGTGATATTGAGAAATACATTACACAGAGCTGTGCTGAGATCAGGTTCACTTCATTATCCTCACCCTGCAGCTCTGTACTATGTTATTTCTATAAATGTAACTATTTAAGTTGTGATATTGAGAAATACATTACACAGAGCTGTGCTAAGATCAGGTTCACTTCATTATCCTCCCCCTGCAGCTCTGTACTATGTTATTTCTATAAGTGTAACTATTAAAGTTGTGATATTGAGAAATACATTGCTCAGAGTTGTGCTGAGATCAGGTTCACTTCATTATTCTCACCCTGCAGCTCTGTACTATGTTATTTCTATAAATGTAACTATTTAATTTGTGATATGAGAAATACTTACACAGAGCTGTGTTGAGATCAGGTTCACTTCATTATCCCCCCCCCCCCCGAGCTCTGTACTATGTTATTTCTATAAATGTAACATTTAAGTTGTGATTGAGAAATACATTACACAGGCTGTGCTAAGATAGGTTCACTTCATTATCCTCCCCCTGCAGCTCTGTACTATGTTATTTCTTAAAGTGTAACTATTAATTTGTGATATTGAGAAATACATTGCTCAGTGTGCTGAGATCAGGTTCACTTCATTATTCCACCTGCAGCTCTGTACTATGTTATTTCTATAAATGTAACTATTTAAGTTGTGATATTGAGAAATACTTTTACACAAGCTTGTGCTAAGATCAGGTTCACTTCATTATCCTCCCCCTGCAGCTCTGTACTATGTTATTTCTATAAGTGTAACTATTAAGTTGTGATATTGAGAAATACATTACACAGAGCTGTGCTGAGATCAGTTTCACTTCATTATCCTCACCCTGCAGCTCTGTACTATGTTATTTCTATAAATGTAACTATTTAAGTTGTGATTTGAGAAATACATTACACAGACTGTGTTGTATGGTTCACTTCATTATCCTCCCCTGCGCTCTGTACTATGTTATTTCTATAATGTAACTATTTAAGTTGTGATATTGAGAAATACATTACACAGAGCTGTGTTGAGATCAGGTTCACTTCATTATCCCCCCCCCCCTGCAGCTCTGTACTATGTTATTTCTATTCTATAAATGACTATTTAAGTTGTGAATATTGAGAAATACATTACACAGAGCTGTGCTAAGATCAGGTTCACTTCATTATCCTCCCCCTGCAGCTCTGTACTATGTTATTTCTATAAGTGTAACTATTAAAGTTGTGATATTGAGAAAACATTGCTCAGACTTTGCTGAGATCAGGTTCACTTCATTATTCTCACCCTGCAGCTCTGTACTATGTTATTTCTATAAATGTAACTATTTAAGTTGTGATATTGAGAAATCATTACACACAGAGCTGTGGTTGAATTAGGTTCACTTCATTATCCTCCCCTGCAGCTCTGTACTATGTTTTTCTATAAATGTAACTATTTAAGTTGTGATATTGAGAAATACATTACACAGAGCGTGTGCTAAGATCAGGTTCACTTCATTATCCTCCCCCTGCAGCTCTGTACTATGTTATTTCTATAAGTGTAACTATTAAAGTTGTGATATTGAGAAATACATTGCTCAGAGCTGTGCTGAGATCAGGTTCACTTCATTATCCTCACCCTGCAGCTCTGTACTATGTTATTTCTATAAATGTAACTATTTAAGTTGTGATATTGAGAAATACATTACACAGAGCTGTGGTTGAGATAGGTTCCCTTCATTATCCTCCCCTGCACTCTGTACTATGTTATTTCTATAAGTTAACTAAAAATTTGGGATATTGAGAAATACATTACACAGAGCTGTGCTGAGATCAGGTTCACGTCATTATCCTCCCCCTACAGCTCTGTACTGTTATTTCTATAAGTGTAACTATAAAGTTGTGATATTGAGAATACATTTGCACAGAGCTGTGCTGAAATCAGTTCACTTCATTATCCTCCCCCTGCAGCTCTGTACTATGTTATTTCTATAATGTAACTATTAAAGTTGTGATATTGAGAATACTTTACACAGAGCTGTGCTAAGATCAGGTTCATTTCATATCCTCCCCCCGCAGCCCTGTACTATGTTATTTCTATAAGTGTAACTATTAAAGTTGTGATATTGAGAAATACTTACACAGAGCTGTGCTAAGATCAGGTTCTTTCATTATCCTCCCCCGCAGCCTGTACTATTTTTTCTATAGTGTAACTATTAAGTTGTGATATTGAGAAATACTTTACACAGAGCTGTGCTAAGATCAGGTTCACTTCATTATCCTCCCCCTGCAGCCCTGTACATGTTATTTCTATAAGTGTGACTATTAAAGTTGGGATATTGATAAATAATTTACACAGAGCTGTGCTAAGATCAAGTTCACTTCATTATCCCCCCCCTGCAGCCCTGTACTATGTTATTTTTATAAGTGTAACTATTAAAGTTGTGATATTGAGAAATACATTACACAGAGCTGTGCTAAGATCAAGTTCACTTCATTGCCCTCCCCCTACTAGCACTATGTTATTTTTATAAGTGTAACTATTAAGTTGTGAATTGAGAAATACATTACACAGAGCTGTGCTAAGATCAAGTTCACTTCATTGCCCTCCCCCTGAAACTATGCACTATGTTGTATATATAAATGTACATTTTGAACAGGGAATGTTGAGGTTATGTTTCTGCAGAAAATTGAATATTGCAGTTTATGTGATATTAATGTGACATAATTAATCCTTTAACATACACATCAACCCCCCCTAAAAAAAACAATGTCTGTGCAAGAGCTTTACCTGAAATATCATAAGAGAAGAAATAAACTACGTAATTATATATAACTAGATTGTAAGCTCTACGGGGCAGGGACCTTCTTTCCCTCTTGTGGCAAAGGCCTAGCACTTCTATTTATGCAATTTATATATTTATGTACTGAACTATCTATGTATTAATCCCCTTGTATGACTTTTTGTATTTTATACTGTACAGCGCTGCACCCCCAAGTGGTGCTATATAAATAAACATATACTACATACATACATACATACAACTACTGTACATACATACATACAATTACATGGCTACAGACATTTCAGCGCATTTAAGTAATTGTTGTGGAGGGTATGTATTAACCTGGGACACAGAAAACAATGCTTGAGCCCTTGTTTTGTTTACCTTTCCTGGAGGAAAAAACAAGCAACCATAACTATATTTTATAAATATTCAATTCATCAATCAAACGGATTTAGCAAGCTTGTCTAAAATTTATTGCTTACTATTTCTAATCTAATGTAGGGGCAGTATTAATGAGTTCTGATAAGTAAGTATATATGCAAAATAGAGATAGTTTGCTATTTATCCTCAGTCCCTAAGGCATGGCTTTTGGGCATGTGCGATACCCAGTGAGCATAGGGGCAGAGCCAAGACGGCAGCCCCCATGGGACAACTTTAAACTAACATACCTTCACTGTCAAGTTGCATTATACACAATGCAAAAAGTACATGTTCCTAACCCAAGTTGTTTTCACTTTAGTTGTCCTTTAAAGTAGTTAATCATCCAATGCCAGCAGCCCTGTACTGGATGTCCGGCTCCTCTAGGTAGAACCCATCAGGCACAGCCGATGTCTAGAGGGTCTACCTGGGGATTCATCCACTGAGCAATCTCAAAGCTCTTTGAGCTTTCTCTTCCCTCAGGCAGACTGGTCTGAATAACTCCAGTAGCACTTGAGAGCAGTGTGAGGATTACAGTTTTTGAGTGTTGGGGTTGCTTTACATGTACAAATTCGTTTAGGGGAGGACCCTTTAAATATGGTTTTCATATTGATACCCTGGTTCCTCAGATGAAATTTGCAGTTAAAGTCTTCTTTTGGACAACTATTTTGAATAAATAACTTATCTTAATCTATAACTAATATATTTAAAGAAGCCCTTAAGCACAGAAACCCATACATTGTGTTTGAACGTTTTCAATTTAGATCGACTTGTTGAAAACAATGAACAACTGTTGATTTAATAGAAAACAGAATCACACACGGTAATCGATTTCGAATTTTCTATTAATGAGATTCCTTTACTATGCAATTCCTTTATTAATGTTATTCCCTTCTAAATACAATTCCTTTATTATGAGATTCCTTTAAATAAATACATCCTTTATTAATGAGATTCCTTTATAATACAATTCCTTTTATTAATGAGATTCCTTTATAAATACAATTGCTTTATTAATGATTCCTTTAATAATACAATTCCTTTATTAATGAGATTCCTTTATAAATACAATTCCTTTATTAATGGATTCCCGTCTAAATACAATTCCTTTATTAATGAAATTCCTTTATAATAAATTCCTTTATTAAATGAGATTCCTTATAAATACAATTCCTTTATAATGAGATTCCTTTATAAATACATTCCTTTAATGAGATTCCTTTAATAATACATTTTCTCTTTATTAATGTGATTCCTTTATAAATCAAATTCCTTTATTAATGTATTCCTTTATAAATACAATTCTTTATTAGAGATTCCTTTAATAATACAATTTCCTTTATTAATGAGATTCCTTTATATACATGTATTACCCATCTAAAACAATTCCTTTATTAATGAGATTCCTTTATAAATACAATTCCTTTATTAATGAGATTCCTTTATAAATACAATTCCTTTATCAATGAGATTTCTTTATAATACAATTCCTTTATTAATGAGATTCCTTTAAAATACCATTCTTTTATTATTGAGATTTCTTTATAAATACATTCCTTTATTAATGAGATTCCTTTATAAATACAATTCCTTTATTAATGAGATTCCTTTGTAATACAATTCCTTTATTAATGAGATTCCTTTATAAATACAATTCCTTTATTAATGAGATTCCTTTTTAATACAATTCCTTATTAATGTGATTCCTTAAAAAATACAATTCCTTTATTATTGAGATTTCTTTTAAATACAGTTCCTTTATTAATGGATTCCTTTATAAATACAATTCCTTTATTATGATATCCTTTATATACAATTCTTATTAATGAGATTCCTTATGAATACAATTCCTTTATGAATGGATTCCTTTATAAACAATTCCTTTATTAATGAGATTCTTTAAATACAATCCTTTATTAAAGATCCCTTTGTAAATACAATTCCTATTAATAAGATTCCTTTATAAATACAATTCCTTTATTAATTGATTCCTTTATAAATCAATTCCTTTATTAATGAGATTCCTTTATAAATACAATTCCTTTATTAATGAGATTCC
Source organism: Hymenochirus boettgeri (assembly GCA_019447015.1). NCBI lineage: Eukaryota > Metazoa > Chordata > Amphibia > Anura > Pipidae > Hymenochirus > Hymenochirus boettgeri. Next base: position 73,176 of record JAACNH010001320.1, read on the forward strand.
TTTATAAATACAATTCCTTTATTAATGAAATTCCTTTATAAATACATTCCTTTATTAATGTGATTCCTTTATAATACAATTCCTTTATTAATGAGATTCCTTTATAATACAATTCCTTTATTAATGAGATTCCTTTATAAATCCATTCCTTTATTAATGTGATTCCTTTAAAAAAATACAATTCCTTATTATTGAGATTTCTTTATAATACAATTCCTTTATAATGAGATTTCTTTATAAATACAATTCCTTTATTAATGAGATTCCTTTATGATACAATTCCTTTATTAATGAGATTCCTTTAATATTCCTTATGATGGATTCTTTATAAATACAATTCCTTATTAATGAGATTCCTTTTAAATACAATTCCTTTATTGTGATTCTTTAAAAAAATACAATTCCTTATTTTGAGATTCTTTATAAATACAATTCCTTTATTAATGAGATTCCTTTATAAATACAATTCCTTTATTAATGATTCCTTTATAAATACAATTCCTTTATTAATGAATTCCTTATAATACAATTCCTTATTAATGAGATTCCTTTATAAATACAATTCTTTATTAATAAGATTCCTTATAAATACAATTCCTTTATTAATGAGATTCCTTAAAAATACAATTCCTTATTAATGGATTCCTTTATAAATACAATTCCTTTATTAATGATTCTTTGTAATACATCCTTTATAGGATCCTTATAAATACAATTCCTTTTTAATGTATTCCTTTATAAATACAATTCCTTTATTAATGAGATTCCTTCTAAATCAATCCTTTATAATGAGATTCTTATAATAACAATTCCTTTATTAATGAGATTCCTTTTTAAATACAATTCCTTTATTAATGTGATTCCTTTAAAAAAATACATTCCTTTATTAATGAGATTTCTTTATAAATACAATTCCTTTATTAATGGATTCCTTTATAATACAATTCCTTTATTAATGAGATTCCTTTATAAATTACAATTCCTTTATTAATGATTCCTTTATAATACAATTTTCCTTTATATGATTTGACTTCCTTTATAAATACAATCCTTTATTAATGGATTCCTTTATAACTATACAATTCCTTTATTAATGTGATTCCTTTAAAATACAATTCCTTTATTAATGAGATTCCTTTATAATACAATTCCTTTATTAATGAGATTCCTTATAAAATACAATTCCTTTATTAATGAGATTCCTTTATAAATCAATTCCTTTATATGAGATTCCTTTTAAATACAATTCCTTTATTAATGAGATTCCTTAAATACAATTCCTTATTATTTAGATTCTTTATAAATACAATTCCTTTATAATGAGATTCCTTTATAAATACAATTCCTTATTATGAGATTCCTTCCTTTATAAATCAATTCCTATTAATAATGGATTCCTTTATAAAACAATTCCTTTATTATTGAGATTTCTTATAAATACAATTCCTTTATTATGAGATTCCTTGTATACAATTCCTTTTATTAATGAGATTCCTTTGTAATACATTCCTTATTATGAATTCCTATAAATACAATTCCTTTATTAATGAGATTCCTTTATAAATACAATTCCTTTATTAATGAGATTCCTTTGTAAATACAATTCCTTGTGATTAAAAAAATCCCAGCGTAAAAGTAGTGCGTGAACGCAATTTAAATTGTGAGCGCCATTGCTTGGTTTCATTTGTAAACGATGGAGTTAAAATAGTGCTAACTGATATTGAATCTGTTATAGCTACTTTAACTGCATGGCCATAAATTGATGTATATTGTACTCTATAGAGACTATAATAGGCCAGACAATCCTAATATTTTAAAGAGAAAGCAGATTATTCCACGCTGAGGGTTGTAATGTTTCTAAGACTGTTTACAGATTTTCTAATCTTTCTTGTTTTTATGTAAGGCTCAGCAGAAAACGAATAGGTTTTTAGCTCAGGGATGCTTTTGTTATCCCACATCCGTTGGCACCTAAATGTAAATTGCTGGTTGAGATGGAGGAAAAACTATCTCTGGCATTTGCATTCTTGTCAGTTTTAGACATTTTTGGGTTAACCTTGTGTATAAATCAGTGACAAGGATCAGCACCAACACTAATAAAGCTTTCGGATGAACAGGATTGCTGAAGAATCTTTAGAGTATAAGAAGCAAAGATTCCGTCAAGTTATGATACTCGAGGCCATGGTATTGTGAATCCATTGCAGGGTTATTTTCTAATGTGTTCATCATGTCAGTGAATTTCCAATATTGGATGAGAGGGGACATCTTGAACCCCATTGACCAGATCATCGTGGCCCTTTCCTCTCCGGAATCTTTTACTCTCTTGCCAAATGCGCCAAAAACACGATTGCACTTTGTCCTATTCTGACCCTCTCTGTGCGTTATGACTATTATATCCTGAATTTAGCATCACCTATGGCTTTTTCTCCAGTTGCTGGCTCAGTGCCTGTCTCTGTTGGTTCTTTTTTATGAAAATGAATAACTTTAAAGCCGGTGGCCTTCTGTGGATGAAGATGAAATCGATGCCCTTGTGCTCAGGTTGATATTAGCGCTGGAATTGTTCTCCATCCTCAACTCTCTTCTTTATTCTTTCACAAGTGAGATTAAAACCATTGTGAATGTTACAGCTTCAGCAAAGGCCAATCAGACTTCAGATTATAAATTGGGTAATGTGTTAACACCGGTTGCTTATTTTTAACTGTATCATTCCAATCCTGATCTCCACAGTCCACCACCGGTCACATCATTGTGTGTGCTGAGATCAGGTTCACTTCATTATTCTCACCCTGCAGCTCTGTACTATGTTATTTCTATAAATGTAACTATTTAAGTTGTGATATTGAGAAATACTTTACACAGAGCTGTGCTAAGATCAGGTTCACTTCATTATCCTCCCCCTGCAGCTCTGTACTATGTTATTTCTATAAGTGTAACTATTAAAGTTGTGATATTGAGAAATACATTCACAATGATGTGACCGGTGGTGGACTGTGGAGATCAGGATTGGAATGATACAGTTAAAAATAAGCAACCGGTGTTAACACATTACCCAATTTATAATCTGAAGTCTGATTGGCCTTTGCTGAAGCTGTAACATTCACAATGGTTTTAATCTCACTTGTGAAAGAATAAAGAAGAGAGTTGAGGATGGAGAACAATTCCAGCGCTAATATCAACCTGAGCACAAGGGCATCGATTTCATCTTCATCCACAGAAGGCCACCGGCTTTAAAGTTATTCATTTTCATAAAAAAGAACCAACCAGAGACAGGCACTGAGCCAGCAACTGGAGAAAAAGCCATAGGTGATGCTAAATTCCAGGATATAATAGTCATAACGCACAGAGAGGGTCAGAAAGGACAAAGTGCAATCGTGTTTTTGGCGCATTTGGCAAGAGAGTAAAAGATTCCGGAGAGGAAAGGGCCACGATGATCTGGTCAATGGGGTTCAAGATGTCCCCTCTCATCCAATATTGGAAATTCACTGACATGATGAACACATTAGAAAATAACCCTGCAATGGATTCAAATACATGGCCTCGAGTATCATCAACTTGACGGAATCTTTGCTTCTTATACTCTAAAGATTCTTCAGCAATCCTGTTCATCCGAAACTTATTATGGTTGGTGCTGATCCTTGTCACTGATTTAACACAAGGTTAACCCAAAAATGTCTAAAATGACAGAATGCAAATGCCAGAGATAGTTTTTCCTCCCATCTCAACCAGCAATTTACATTTAGGTGCTCAAGGATGTGGGATAACAAAAGCATCCCTGAGCTAAAAACCTATTCGTTTTCTGCTGAGCCTTACATAAAAACAAGAAAGATTAGAAAATCTGTAAACAGTTCTTAGAAACATTACAACCCTCAGCGTGGAATAATCTGCTTTCTCTTTAAAATATTAGGATTGTCTGGCCTATTATAGTCTCTATAGAGTACAATATACATCAATTATGGCCATGCAGTTAAAGTAGCTATAACAGATTCAATACAGTTAGCACTATTTTAACTCCATCGTTTACAAATGAAACCCAAGCAACTGGCGCTCACAATTTAATATTGCGTTCACGCACTACTTTTACGCTGGGATTTTTTTAATCACAAGGAATTGTATTTACAAAGGAATCTCACTTAATAAAGGAATTGTATTTTATAAAGGAATCTCATTAATAAAGGAATTGTATTTAAAAGGAATCTCAGTATATAAGGAATGGTATTACAAAGGAATCTCATTAATAAAAGGAATTGTATACAAGAATCTCATAATAAAGGAATTGTATTTATAAGAAATCTCATAATAAAGGAATTGTGTTTATAAAGGAAATCTCATTATAATAGGAATTGATTTATAAAGAAGGAATCTCATAATAAGGAATGTATTTATAAAGGAATCTCATTATAAAGGAATTGTATTTATAAAGAATCTAATAATAAGGAATGTATTTCAAGGAATCTCATTAATAAAGGAATGTATTTACAAAGAATCTACATATAAAGGAATTGTATTTAAAAGGAATCTCATTAATAAAGGAATTGTATATTTATAAGGAATCTCATTAATAAAGGAATTGTATTGATAAAGGAATCTCATTAATAAAGGAATTGTATTTCTAAAGGAATCACATTCATAAAGGAATTGTATATTATAAAGGAATCCATTAATAAAGGACTTGTATTTATAAAGAAGTCAAATCATATAAAGGAAATTGTATTCATAAAGGAATCATTAATAAAGGAAATTGTAATTATAAAGGAATCTCATTAATAAAGGAATTGTATTATAAAGGAATCCATTAATAAAGGAATTGTATTTATAAAGAAATCTCATTAATAAAGGAATGTATTTTTTTAAAGGAATCACATTAATAAAGGAATTGTATTTAAAAAGGAATCTCATTATAAAGGAATTGTTATTATAAGAATCTTCATTATAAAGGACTTGATTTAAAGAATCTCATTAATAAAGGAATTGTATTTATAAAGGAATACATTAAAAAGGAATTGTATTTAAAGGATCCATATAAAGGATGTATTACAAAGAATCATTAATAAAGGAAATTGTATTTATAAAGGAATCACATTAATAAAGGAATTGTATTTATTAAGGAATCTCATTAATAAAGGAATTGTATTTATAAAGGAATCTATATTTAATAAAGAAAATTGATTTATAAAGGAATCTCATTAATAAGGAATTGTATTATAAGGAATTCATTAATAAAGGAATTGTATTTATAAAGGAATCATTAATAAAGGAATTGTATTTATAAAGGAATCTCATTAATAAAGGAATTGTATTTATAAAGAAATCTCAATAATAAGGAATTGTATTTTTTTAAAGGAATCACAATAAAGGAATTGTATTTATAAAGGAATCTCATTAATAAAGGAATTGTATTTATAAAGAATCCATATAAGGAAGTATTCAAAGGAATCTCATTAATAAAGGAATTGTATCATAAAGGAATCTCATTAATAAAGGAATTGTATTTATAAAGAAATCTCATTAATAAAGGAATTGTATTATAAAGAAATCTCAATAATAAGGAATTGTATTTTTTTAAAGGAATCACATTATAAAGGAATGGATTTATAAAGGAATCTCATTAATAAAGGAATTGTATTATAAAGGAATCTCATTAATAAAGGAATTGTATTATAAAGGAATCACATTAATAAAGGAATGTATTATAAAGGAATTCATTAATAAAGGAATTGTATTTATAAAGGAATCTCATTAATAAAGGAATTGTATTTATAAAGGAATCTCATTAATAAAGGAATTGTATTTATAAAGGAATCACATTAATAAAGGAATTGTATTTATAAAGGAATCTTATTAATAGGAATTGTATTTACAAAGGATCTATTAATAAAGGAATTGTATTTAGAAGAATCTCATTAATAAAGGAATTGTTTTATAAAGGAATCACATTCATAAAGGAATTGTATTCATAAGGAATCTCATTAATAAGGAATTTATTATAAAGGATATCTAATAAAGGAATTGTATTTATAAAGGAATCCATTAATAAAGGAACTGTATTTATAAAGAAATCTCAATAATAAAGGAATTGTATTTTTTAAGGAATCACATTAATAAGGAATTGTATTTAAAAAGGAATCTCATTAATAAAGGAATTGTATTTATAAAGGAATCTCATTAATAAAGGAATGTATTACAAAGGAATCTCATTAATAAAGGAATTGTATTTATAAAGGAATCTCATTAATAAAGGAATGTATTTATAAAGAATCTCAATAATAAAAGAATGGTATTTATAAAGGAATCTCATTAATAAAGGAATTGTATTTATAAAGAAATCTCATTGATAAAGGAATTGTATTTATAAAGGAATCTCATTAATAAAGGAATTGTATTTATAAAGGAATCTCATTAATAAAGGAATTGTTTTAGATGGGAATCACAAATAACGGATGTATATAAAGGAATCTCATTAATAAAGGAAATTGTATTTATAAAGGAATCTCTAATAAATGAATTGTATTTATAAAGGAATCAACATTAATAAGGAATTGTGATTATAAAGGAATCACATTAATAAAGGAATTGTATTTATAAAGGAATCTCATATAAAGGAATTGTATTTATAAAGGAATCTCATTATAAAGGAATTGTATTTATAAGGAATCTCATTTAATAAAGGAATTGTATTTATAAAGGAATTTCATTAATAAAGGAATTGTATTTAGACGGGAATCCATTAATAAGGAATTGTATTTATAAAGGAATCTCATTAATAAAGGAATTGTATTTATAAAGGAATCATTAATAAAGCAATTGTATTTATAAAGGAATCTCATTAATAAAAGGAATTGTATTATAAAGGAATCTCATTAATAAAGGATGTATTTATAAAGGAATCTCATAATAAAGGAATTGTATTTAGAAGGGAATAACATTAATAAAGGAATTGCATAGTAAAGGAATCTCATTAATAGAAAATTCGAAATCGATTACCGTGTGTGATTCTGTTTTCTATTAAATCAACAGTTGTTCATTTGTTTTCAACAAGTCGATCTAAATTGAAAACGTTCAAACACAAGTATGGGTTTCTGTGCTTAAGGGCTTCTTAAATATATTAGTTATAGATTAAGATAAGTTATTTTTCAAAATAGTTGTCCAAAAGAAGACTTTAACTGCAAATTTCATCTGAGGAACCAGGGTATCAATATGAAAACCATATTTAAAGGGTCCTCCCCTAAACGAATTTGTACATGTAAAGCAACCCCAACACTAAAACTGTAATCCTCACACTGCTCTCAAGTGCTACTGGAGTTATTCAGACCAGTCTGCCTGAGGGAAGAGAAAGCTCAAAGAGCTTTTGAGATTGCTCAGTGGATGAATCCCCAGGTAGACCCTCTAGACATCGGCTGTGCCTGATGGGTCTACCTAGAGGAGCCGGGACATCCAGTACAGGGCTGCTGGCATTGGATGATTAACTACTTTAAAGGACAACTAAAGTGAAAACAAACTTGGGTTAGGAACAATGTACTTTTGCATTGTGTATAATGCAACTTTGACAGTGAAGGTATGTAGTTTAAAGTTGTCCCATGGGGGCTGCCGTCTTGGCTCTGCCCCTATGCTCACTGGGTATCGCACATGCCCAAAAGCCATGCCTTAGGGACTGAGGATAAATAGCAAACTATCTCTATTTTGCATATATACTTACTTATCAGAACTCATTAATACTGCCCCTACATTAGATTAGAAATAGTAATGCAATAAATTTTAGACAAGCTTGCTAAATCCTGTTTGAATTGAATGTATTGAATATTTATAAAATATAGTTATGGTTGCTTGTTTTTTCCTCCAGGAAAGGTAAACAAAACAAGGGCTCAAGCATTGTTTTCTGTGTCCAGGTTAATACATACCTCCACAACAATTACTTAAATGCGCTGAAATGTCTGTAGCCATGTAATTGTATGTATGTATGTCAGTAGTTGTATGTATGTATTGTATGTAGTATATTGTTTATTTATATAGCACCACTTGGGGGTGCAGCGCTGTACAGTATAAAATACAAAAAGTCATACAAGGGGATTAATACATAGATAGTTCAGTACATAAATATATAAATTGCATAAATAGAAGTGCTAGGCCTTTGCCACAAGAGGGAAAGAAGGTCCCTGCCCCGTAGAGCTTACAATCTAGTTATATAGTAATTACGTAGTTTATTTCTTCTCTTTAATGATATTTCAGGTAAAGCTCTTGCACAGACATTGTTTTGTTTTAGGGGGGGTTGATGTGTATGTTAAAGGATTAATTATGTCACATTAATATCACATAAACTGCATATATTCAATTTTCTGCAGAAACATCCTCAACATTCCGTTAAAATGTACATTTATATATACAAAATAGTGCATAGTTTCAGGGGGAGGCAATGAAGTGAACTGATCTTAGCACAGCTCTGTGTAAGTATTTCTCAATATCACAACTTAATAGTTACACTATATAAAAATAACATAGTGCAGAGGGGGAGGGCAATGAAGTGAACTTGATCTTAGCACAGCTCTGTGTAATGTATTTCTCAATATCACAACTTTAATAGTTACACTTATAAAAATAACATAGTACCGGGCTGCAGGGGGGGGATAATGAAGTGAACTGATCTTAGCACAGCTCTGTGTAAATATTTTCAATATCCCAACTTTAATAGTCACACTTATAGAAATAACATGTACAGCTGCAGGGGGAGGATAATGAAGTGAACCTGATCTTAGCACAGCTCTGTGTAAAGTATTTCTCAATATCACACTTAATAGTTACACTATAGAAAAAATAGTACAGGCTGCGGGGGAGGATAATGAAAGTGAACCTGATCTTAGCACAGCTCTGTGTAAGTATTTCTCAATATCACAACTTTAATAGTTACACTTATAGAAATAACATAGTACAGGGCTGCGGGGGGAGGATATGAAATGAACCTGATCTTAGCACAGCTCTGTGTAAAGTATTTCTCAATATCACAACTTTAATAGTTACATTATAGAAATAACATAGTACAGAGCTGCAGGGGGAGGATAATGAAGTGAACTGATTTCAGCACAGCTCTGTGCAATGTATTTCTCAATATCACAACTTTATAGTTAATTATAGAAATAAACAGTACAGAGCTGTAGGGGGAGGATAATGACGTGAACCTGATCTCAGCACAGCTCTGTGTAATGTATTTCTCAATATCCCAAATTTTTAGTTAAATTATAGAAATAACATAGTACAGAGTGCAGGGGGAGGATAATGAAGTGGAACCTATCTCAACCACAGCTCTGTGTAATGTATTTCTCAATATCACAACTTTAATAGTTACATTTATAGAAATAACATAGTACAGAGCTGCAGGGGAGGATAATGAAGTGAAACTGATCTCAGCACAGCTCTGGAATGTATTCTCAATATCACAACTTAATAGTTAAACTTATAGAAAATAACATAGTACAGAGCTGCAGGGGGAGGATAATGAAGTGAACCTGATCTTAGCACAGCTCTGTGTAATGTATTCTCAATATCACCAACTTAAATAGTTACATTTATAGAAAAACATAGTACAGAGCTGCAGGGGGAGGATAATGAAGTGAACCTAATTCAACACAGCTCTGTGTAATGATTTCTCAATATCACAACTTAAATAGTTACATTTATAGAAATAACTAGTACAGAGCTGCAGGGTGAGAATAATGAAGTGAACCTGATCTCAGCACAAGTCTGAGCAATGTTTTCTCAATATCACAACTTTAATAGTTACACTTATAGAAATAACATAGTACAGAGCTGCAGGGGGAGGATAATGAAGTGAACCTGATCTTAGCACAGCTCTGTGTAATGTATTTCTCAATATCACAACTTAAATAGTTACATTTATAGATAGAAATAACATAGTACAGAGCTGCAGGGGGGGGGGATAATGAAGTGAACCTGATCTCAACACAGCTCTGTGTAATGTATTTCTCAATATCACAACTTAAATAGTTACATTATAGAAATAACATAGTACAGAGCGCAGGGGGAGGATAATGAAGTGAACCATCAACACAGTCTGTGTAATGTATTTCTCAAATCACAACTTAAATAGTTACATTTATAGAAATAACATAGTACAGAGCTGCAGGGTGAGGATAATGAAGTGAAAACTGATCTCAGCACAGCTCTGTGTAATGTATTTCTCAATATCACAACTTAATAGTTACACTTATAGAAATAACATAGTACAGAGCTGCAGGGGGAGGATAATGAAGTGAACCTGATCTTAGCACAAGCTTGTGTAAAAGTATTTCTCAATATCACAACTTAAATAGTACATTTATAGAGAATAACATAGTACAGAGCTGCAGGGTGGAATAATGAAGTGAACCTGATCTCAGCACAAACCTGAGCAGGTTCACTTCATTATCCTCCCCCTGCAGCTCTGTACTATGTTATTTCTATAAGTGTAACTATTAAAGTTGTGATATTGAGAAATACATTGCTCAGAGCTGTGCTGAGATCAGGTTCACTTCATTATTCTCACCCTGCAGCTCTGTACTATGTTATTTCTATAAATGTAACTATT
>JAACNH010001321.1:0-7500 GCA_019447015.1 Hymenochirus boettgeri
TGTACTATTGGTATGTACTATTGGTATGTACTATTGGTTTATACTATTGGTATGTACTATTGGTTTGTACTATTGGTTTGTACTATTGGTTTGTACTATTGGTTTATACTATTGGTTTGTACCATGCTGGAGAACCATTTGGAAACAGGAACATTAAAGAGAAATTGGCAGATGAATCAGGACAGTTTGTCTGGTTAACGGGACATTTGGTTAATTATTTACATTGGACTGAAAACCTCCAGGGCATTGAATTGTTTTGCATTAGGGTTGAACTTTGTTAAGGACAAATGTCTTAATCTATGAAACAAAATGAAATGTTTAGGCTGCTGATTACTTCTCCTTCGATCGAAGCTTTGAAGACGCATGGTGGTCTATCCTTCTCTCATTCGCCTCGTTCCTCAGGGGTAGGGGGGTAGGTCTTCTGTTTCCCCCTATCTGCAGCTTTAAACTTGTTTCTCTTCCCCCCTCTGTGGCTTTTTCCTCATTTGAAGTCCATGTTCTCCAACTTTTCCTCCCAGTGGGCCATATTCATAAAAGCGCAGTATCACTAAAAAGGGATACCGTGCCTTTAACAATCCGTTTAGCGATCGTTAATTTAGTATCGTTATCATATATTAGCAATAACTATCGCAAATTATCAACATCGATGGTAGATTTACTATTTCCATAGAATACCATTGCGGTAGGTTACTATCACTATGTCCAAACCTTCGTTAATTAACGAATGTTCAGTTTAAATGTACGACTGCGGTGATAACACTCGGTATTGCTAACTTGCGATACCGTGCGTCTATGAATATGGCCCTTATGTCTATAAGGTAGCAGTCATATAATACAGACCCCCGTCTGTCTCAGTTCCAGCCGCCTTCCTTACAGAGTTTGAACCCTGGCTCTCTATCTTTCTTTCCTCCGACTGTCCGGCTATAATTCTAGGTGACTTCAATTGTCACATTGGCAACGCTAAGCAATCGCTTTCCCCATCTAACTTCCTCCTTCTCCCTCCAGCAGTGGACCAACACTAGCACCATAAGGATGGTCTAACATAAGGATGGTCACCCATAAGGATTGTCACCCATAATGATGGTCACCCATAAGGATGGTCACACGATGGTCACCCATAAGGATGGTCACCCGATGGTCTCCCATAAGGATGGTCTCCCACGATGTCACCATAAGGATGATCACCCATAAGGATGGTCTCCCATAAGGATGGTCACCCATAAGGATGGTCTCCCATAAGGATGGTCACCCATAAGGATGATCACCCATAAGGATGGTCTGCCATAAGGAATGGTCTCCCATAAGGATGGTCACCTCCTGGACTTGGTCTTTACTAAAAATCTTTCTGTCTCACAGTTTGCTAGTAACTCTTTCCCACTCTCTGATCTAATTACAAGGGAGGAAAATGTAATTCTCCATCTTTACAAAGCATTGGTAAGGCCTCATTTGGAATATGCGGTGCAATTTTGGAATCCTGTGTACAAAAAGGACATCTTTGAAATGGAAAGGGTTCAGAGAAGGGCAATTAAATTAATAAGGGATTGGGGGAGCTTGAATATGAAGAGAGATTGGAAACGTCAATTATGTACGCTGGAGAAAAGGCACTTGCGTGGGGATATGATTACTGTGTATAAATACATTAACGGGCCATACAATAACTATCTGGGGCATTGTTCACCATAGAACATGTCAGAGAACACGTGACATCCCTTAAGGCTTGAAGAAAAAAAGTGTTTAGGGTTCAAGTTGGGAAAGGTTTTGTCACTGTGAGAACGGTAAAGCTATGGAACTGTCTTCCAGTGGACGTTGTTATGGCAGGTTCATTGGTCAGTTTAATAAAAAGCTGGATGGTTTCCTACAAACAAGGAATGTTATCAGTTACTACTGGGATTGATACATAAAGTAGAGTTGGGAAAGGGTTTTCACTGTGAGAACGGTAAGCTATGAACTGTCTTCCAGTGGGACGTTGTTATGGCAGGTTCATTGGTCAGTTTAATAAAAAGCTGGATGGTTTCCTACAAACAAGGAATGGTACAAGTTACTGGGATTGATTACATAAAGTAGAGTTGGAAAGGGTTTGTCACTGTGAGAACGGTAAAGCTATGGAACTGTCTTCCAGTGGACGTTGTTATGGCAGGTTCATTGGTCAGTTTATAAAAAGCTGGATGAGTTTCTACAACAAGGAATGTTTACAAGTTACTGGTTTGATACATAAGTAGAGTTGGGAAAGGGTTTGTCACTGTGAGAACGTCAAGCTATGGAACTGGTCTTCAGTGACTTGTTATGGCAGGTTCATTGGTCAGTTTAATAAAAAGCTGTGAGTTTCTGCAAACAAGGATGTTACAAGTTACTGGTATTGATACATAAAGTAGAGTTGGGAAAGGGTTTGTCACTGTGAGAACGGTAAGCTATGAACTGTCTTCCAGTGGATGTTGTTATGGCAGGTTCTCATTGGTCAGTTTAATAAAAAGCTGGATGAGTTTCTACAAACAAGGAATGTTACAAGTTACTGGTATTGATACATAAAGTAGAGTTGGGAAAGGGTTTGTCACTGTGAGAACGGTAAAGCTATGGAACTGTCTTCCAGTGGACGTTGTTATGGCAGGTTCATTGGTCAGTTTAATAAAAACTGGATGAGTTTCTACAAACAAGGAATGTTACAAGTTACTGGTATTGATACATAAAGTAGATGTTGGGAAGGGTTTGTCACTGTGAGAATGGTAAAGCTATGGAACTGTCTTCCAGTGGACGTTGTTATGGCAGGTTCATTGGTCATTTAACAAAAACTGGATGGATTTTTCTACAACAGGAATGTTACAAGTTCTGTATTGATACTAAAGTAGAGTTGGGAAAGGGTTTGTCACTGTGAGAATGGTAAAGCTATGGAACTGTCTTCCAGTGGACGTTGTTTATGGCAGGTTCATTGGTCAGTTTAATAAAAAGCTGGATGTTTTCTACAAACAAGGAATGTTACAAGTTACTGGGATTGATACATAAAGTAGAGTTGGGAAAGGGTTTGTCACTGTGAGAACGGTAAAAGCTATGGAACGGTCTTCCAGTGGACGTTGTTATGGCAGGTTCATTGGTCCAGTTTAATAAAAAGCTGGATGAGTTTACAAACAAGGAATGTTACAAGTTACTGGGATTGATACATAAAGTAAGTTGGGAAAGGGTTTGTCACTGTGAGAACGGTAAAGCTATGGAACTGTCTCCAGTGGACGTTGTTATGCAGGTCATTGGTCATTTAATAAAGCTGGATGAGTTTCTACAAACAAGGAATGTTTACAATTTACTGGATTGATACATAAGTAGAGTTGATCCAGGGAATTTCCATTGCCACTTGGAGTCAGAAGGAATTTTTTCCCCTCTAAATTTGGTGTTTTTTTTTTTGCCTTCCTCTGGATCAACAGTTAGGCAGGAAACGAGGATATTGCTAGATGGGTTGGACTGGATGGACGTATGTCTTTATTCAACCTCAATACTATGTCTTTAGTATGTCTTTGTTCAACTATACTATACTAACTATATATTATACTGTACTGTACTATACTGTACTGTACTGTACTGTACTATACTAGATACTATACTGTACTGTACTGTACTGTACTATACTATACTACACTATACTGTACTATACTGTACTGTACTATACTGTACTGTACTATATTGTACTATACTATACTATACTGTACTGTACTATACTATACTATACTGTACTGTACTATACTGTACTGCTATACTGTCTTACTGTACTATACTGTACTGTACTATACTGTACTAGTACTATACTGTACTGTACTGTACTCTATACTATACTGTACTATACTGACGTACGTACTATACTGTACTATACTGTACTGTACTGTATACACTATACTGTACTGTACTACACTATACTGTACTACTACTTTACTATACTATACTTGTACTGTACTACACTATACTGTACTGTACTACACTATACTGTACTCTACTATACTATACTACACTATACTGTACTATACTGTACTGTAACTGTACTATACCTGTACTATACTGTACTTCTACTGTCTGTACTTACTATACTGTACTATACTATACTGTACTGTACATACTATACTGTACTAGTATCACTTACTGTACTATACTGTATACTGTACTGTACTATCTTGTACTGTACTACTGTACTGTACTATACTGTACTACACTGTACTATACTATACTGTACTATACTATACAATACTACTAATACTGTACTATACTATACAATACTAATACTGTACTATACTATACTGTACTGTACTATACTATACTATCTATATTATTCTATACTATACTGTACTGTACTGTACTATACTGTACTCACTATACTATACTTACTATACTATACTCCTCTGGATCAACATTAGGCAGGAAATAGGATATTGCTAGATGGGTTGGACTGGATGGACGTATATCTTTTTCAACCTCAAATACTATACTATACTATAATATATTATACTGTACTGTACTATACTATACTATACTAAACTATAATACTATACTGTGCTGTACTATACTGTAACTGTACTATACTGTACTATCTACTGTACGACTGTACTATACTATATACTGTACTGTACTGTAACTATACTATACTACACTACACTGTACTGTACTGTGCTATACTGTACTACTGGTACTGTACTGTACTGTACTAACTCTCCTGTACTACTATACTTACTACTCTCTACTGTACTATACGGTACTGTACTATACTATACTACTCTATACTTACTATAACTATACTGTACTGTGCTACACTAACTGTACTGTACTATACTGTACTTTACTATACTATACTGTACTGTACTTTACTGTACTATCTAGAACTATACTGTACTGTACTGTACTATACTATACTGTACTATACTGTACTGTAACATCACTATAACTGTACTCTAGACTGTACTATACTGTACTATACTGTAATGTACTATACTATACTGTGCTATACTGTACTGTACTATACTATACTACACTATACTGTACTATACTGTACTGTACTATACTGTACTGTACTATATTGTACTATACTACGCTATATTGTACTAAACTGTACTGTACTTACGATCCTTACTGTACTACTTACTATACTGTACTATACTGTACTGTACTATACTATACGACTGTACTATACTGTACTATACTGTACTATACAGTACTATACTATACTGTACTAATCTATACAGTACTATACTGTACTGTACTATACTGTACTATACTATACTATACTGTACTATACTATACTACTCTATACTGTACTGTACTATACTACTCTGTACTGTACTGTACTTTACTGTACTATACTGTACTGTACTGTACTGTACTATACTGTACTATACTATACTATACTAATACTGTACTATACTGTACTGTATTGTACTATACTATACTGTACTATACTATACTGTACTGTACTATACTATACTGTACTATACTGTACTATACTGTACTATACTACACTATACTGTACTATACTGTACTATACTATACTACTATACTATACTATACTACTCTATACTGTACTATACTATACTGTACTATACTATACTATACTGTACTATACTGTACTGTAATATACTATACTGTACTGTACTATACTGTACTGTACTATACTATACTGTACTATACTGTACTGTACTGTACTATACTATACTATACTGTACTATACTGTACTATACTATACTGTATACTAATACTGTACTATACTGTACTGTACTGTACTATACTATACTGTACTATACTGTACTGACTATACTATACTATACTGTACTGTACTATACTATACTGTACTATCACTGTAACTTATACTTACTACTATACTGTACTGTACTGTACTAACTACTGTACTATACTTACTAAACTAATACTGTACTATACTGTACTGTATTGTACTATACTGTACTATAACTGTACTGTACTATACTATACTACTGTACTATACTGTACTATACTGTACTATACTATCACCTATCTGTACTAACTATACTGTACTATACTATACTACGTCTATACTGTACTATACTATACTGTACTATACTATACTGTACTATAACTAACTACTTCTATACTGTACTATACTATACTGTACGATACTATACTATACTACCTATACTGTACTATAACTATATACTGTCATACTGTACTATCTGTACTGTACTG
Source organism: Hymenochirus boettgeri (assembly GCA_019447015.1). NCBI lineage: Eukaryota > Metazoa > Chordata > Amphibia > Anura > Pipidae > Hymenochirus > Hymenochirus boettgeri. Next base: position 6,184 of record JAACNH010001321.1, read on the forward strand.
TACTATACTGTTACTGACTATACTATACTGTACTATACGTACTGTACTATACTGTACTTAATGTACTATACTGTACATACTGTACTATACTATACTCTACTATACTATACTTACTACTCTATACTGTACTATACTATACTGTACTATACTAGTACTATACTGTACTATACGTACTGTAATATACTATACGGTACTGTACTATACTGTACTGTACTATACTATACTGTACTAATACTGTACTGTACTGTCCTATACATACTAATCTGTACTATACTGTAACTATACTAACTGTACTATACTAATACGTACTATACTGTACGTATACTGTACTGTACTAACTATACTGTACTATACTGTACTGTACTATACTATACTGTACTGTACTATCTATACTGTACTATACTGTACTGTACTATACTATAACTGTACTGTACTGTACTATACTGTACTATCTATACTAATACTGTACTATACTGTACGTATTGTCTATACTGTACTATACTATACTGTACTGTACTATACTATACTGACTATACTGTACTATACTGTACTATATACTACACTATACTGTACTATACTGTACTATACTATACTATACTAACTTACTATACTTACTACTGTCTATACTAAACTGTACTATACTATACTATACTGTACTATACTGTTGTAATATACTGTACTGTACTGTACTATACTGTACTTTACTATACTATATACTGTACTATACTGTACTGTACTGTAATATACTATACTATACTTGTACTATCTGTACTATACTATCTGTACTATACTATACTGTACTTATACTGTACTGTACTGTACTATACTATACTGTACTATACTGTCACTGTACTATACTATATACTGTACTGTACTATACTATACTGTACTATACTGTACTGTACTATACTATACTGTACTGTACTGTACTATACTGTACTATACTATACTAATACTGTACTATACTGTACTGTATTGTACTATACTGTACTATACTGTACTGTACTATACTATACTATCTGTCTATACTGTACTATCTGACTATACTGACTATACTGTACTATACTATACTTACTATACTATACTACTCTATACTGTACTTACTATACTGTAGCTGATACTATACTGTACTATACTATACGTCTACTCTATACTGTACTATAATACTATAACACATAACTCGTATCTATACTCTATACTATAACTACTCTATACTGTACTATACTATACTGTACTATACTGTACTATACTGTACTGTACTGTACTATACTGTACTATAGCTATAACTATACTGTACTATACTGTCCTGTACTATCC